>RYFJ01004007.1:0-84683 GCA_003991445.1 Oryza meyeriana var. granulata
GCTTAGATATCGACCCGCTAGCTCCTCCTAATATCAATCGCCTCCAAATCATAGACTAAATAATCCCTTGCCCCAGTTTCCCCCTCAAGTCATAGAGCCCATCAAGATAGTAACCAATTAGAACCGACTTCCATGGATCGCGTATCCCCCTGTAGTACCTTAAAATCTCCTCCCACACTTCACAGTCAGTCAACACCGTCGGAACTTCCCAAACTGGTAGACTCATGAATTATTAGTCGACATCCATACCTACCTCGCCTTGATCTCCCACACTTCCATTTCATCACAATGCATCTCAGCACCAGCATTGCATGAATCCATCCTCGCCAGAAGCAAAACATATATCCTTCCTCTAATGTACGAAACGTTAGTAATGTCTTTTCCCTAACTGTCAACTCCACGTTCCAAAACGCCCTTGCTTGTATGAATTCCCACCGAAGTCTTAGCACCATATGTCTTGATAATCTCCGCACTCCCCAACTTCCCGGAATTGGCGATGAGCAGAGATAATTGCAGCCTCCTCCATCAACCAAGCATCTGCATCCGCTTCCATACGAACCTATGTAAACGCTTAGGGCCCCGAATGACTCGACCCTCAGGTTTATCAAATAAGCCGATCAGATATCCGTCAGCTGAGCCGAAAAACTCCTCATCGCCGTCTATGTGAAGCGCTTATATTCCCACAAAAAGTACACCTATTACTGATGATACTCCTCACGCCTCTTCTTGACTGCCAAAATTGCTAATGAAAGTAAAACTTAGTAATATATTGAAAAAGACGTACCACAGCTTCCTCTTATCCTGCGTCCTCTCCTGTCTCTCCGGTGTCTAACGTGTGCCCTTCCTCTTGATTCTCAATATGCCACTTAGCCACAGGGATCGACTTGTCTCACTACTCCCTTCTCCTTCTTCAAAATTCTTCATGATCGCCTAATCGGCTATGAACCTCTTTCTCCCAACACCACCCGTGAAAACCTCTGCTGCGATCATGTCATTTTCTCATATCGCTGCACTCAGGACACTTTATTGATCAATTTCATCCCCTATCCCACAGAGATCAAAAGAAGCCATCCCAATGCATTATACTCTCTGATCACCCTCTTCTCATGATCTTGAATATTCTATCAGCCCATGAAAGAATCTTGCGAATACCTTACTCTTGGTCCACGCCATCCCTTGATACAGGGCGGCGCCGCATAGACCAGTACCGAACGTGTCCATCAATCTTCATCGGCTCTATCCAAACTTATTCTCCTTGGTCACGTCATGAGATTTTTTCAAAGCTTACACTCGGGTTGTATATCATGTGGCACTATGCATATCTCCTTTTTCTCTTCGGCTGACGAATCACTGTTGCAGGAAGTGATCGCTTCTCTTTAAATAGCAAGTCAATATTTATCAGCCTATAAACATCAAAACATCTCTCCTTGCCGATATCCTTGACCATGGCATTCGATTTCCTGTTCCTGTCCCACTCCGCCAATCCAAGCCTCAGCATCGGATCCCTCATCGCTACATCATAAATAGACGTACTTGGCAAGCTCTTCTCTTACTTATCCTTTATTGCCTCTTGAAACGCCTCATAGCAACCTTCTGACGAGGCGCCAGATTCAACTCTGCGAATATACTCTCCTATCGGCGCCAAAAGGACCCCTAGGAAAGCTCAGATTCAGCCACATGCCCAAGATCGCCAGATAAACTATAACCATCGTCCTGATATCCCGAAATCGTACGTATCCGGTACGTTTCATCTGTCGTTGCAGAGCCGATAGTCCGACAGTCTCACTCGTCAATCCACAAAAAAATTTATGAAATTCCCAATCGGCCCACCCCAACAAATTCCAAAGAAGAGAACCATAAAAAGCCGATCCAATATGAAGGGGAAAAAACCTAACCCTAAGGGCCTCTTCAGCCTATGCCTCCCCGCACTGTGCCAGTAATCGGCTGACATGTTCCACTGTAGACGTGTTTGTCCTGCCCTGAGAACTTAGAGAAATCCGAAACCCTGTATCGGTGTGTAACGAACCCTGTCAAACCACTCAGGGTATGTTATGCCGATACTTATGAACGTTTGTTCCTTGGCTTGATCCGGAACTGCTCCCTTACTATCTCTTCAACTCGCACCGATAAGTCTTCTTCCCTTGTAGTTCTCCTGTTGATACTGTACCGGTGGAGTTGGTTGCCGATTCTGTCTATGATACTCCCTCTGATAAGTACCTATCGGCTCCTCCTCCTGGATAGTTTTGCTGATATCCCCATAATAAATAGATCTGATATCCAGTAGTAAGAATATCCTGTTGCCCCCCAGCCTGGTTCTGTACGAACAAGTGTTCTGGTACATCCCTACTTGAAGTTGTAATTAACTTGATTTGGCTCTATCTTCGGCGGGAGAAAAACAGTACCCCGAGTTGGTTCTTGGCAATTGATCCATCAACAGTCTTCTTGAGATTATATGCAGTGTATTTACCAAGATTCTCGACTGAATTGATGAGCGCGTGGTGCACAGCCTCATTGACCATCTCCTGTAAAGGTTTGATTGGTGGGCTTTCGGTGTGGTGCGGCTCGGTTCTCCTACCAGTACTGTTTTTCGGAAACTGAGACTTCTGAATCGGTCCTTGCCTTGTCATGCTGAAGGACTCTAAGCACAGCTTCTGGAAATTGGCCATGGTCTGCTCAACTTCTGTTTTTGCTCTTCAGTTAAATCCTCCATGCTGACCGGAATTACGTTGTCTGTCTGATTTCTTTCCCAGCCATGTTGCAAATCTGATTGTTGAACGTTCGTGTTAAAACTCGCGTCCCACCGGGCGTGCCAAAAGCGTGTTGACGCCGAAATCGCCGTGGGATCAGTCCGGCGTCCTGCGAGCCACGCGAAGCCTGGGAGATTTCTTTACTCCAGTGCAGGTCCTAAAGATTTGAGGTTCGTAGACGTGCCAGTCAATTTGACCCTGCAATTGACAAGGAAGAAAATGTTAGATTCGTGACATCGGCTGAAAGCTGATATTGACTCATCTCATCGGCTTATGGACCGGACGATAAAGGTATTCAATAAATGCACGATATAGCACTTATACCACCGACTAGAAGCCGATGATGGCTACAGATGAACAGTAATAAGATATAATTATTAAACCAACCGATCGCCAGAAGGGTTTTCGGGATCAGCTATGAATTATGAGATAAGAAATTAAATGCGCGCAAATAAATTAAAGAAACGCCAGCGATTGCGATTGAAATGATGATACCCACGAAGGTCTCGCCCGTGCCCGTTGCCCGGCCCTTGCTCGTGCCCGGAGGTCTTACCTTCTTCTGTGTCCGTGCCCGGGTCCTCGCCTGTCTTCGTGCCGGCACTCATGATTGCATCGGGCAATTTGTAAACTAATCGGCTATCCCTCAGCCGATCATGAAAGTTGATGCGGACAAGAATGTATGAACGCAGCAGGAATCGCTGGGTAAAGAATAAGCCTATCGTTAAGCACTCCGATATAAAAACACTGTATTAAACCCATCGACTTATTGAGAGTACAGCTATTATCGTCAGTCTAGTAGATCGGACCCAACCGTTGCAGCACAGACTGATAATGATAGCAAGACCTCAGTAAACCGATAGATTTGATACGATTGTGATAATGATAACTTATCGGCTAGATACTCCGATAAATATATCGCAATAAACATTCATGATCGGCTATTAAGAATAGAGTTATTATTGCCAGTCTAGTAGATCGACCCACCGTTAGTAGCCAGACTAGTAACAAATAACAGGATTCTCAACAACAAGATCATATAATGCGCTGTTATGTAAAACAAGATTGATAACTTATATCTGGCTATACATTCCATAAGACACTTGCCACAGAAAACATTCAACAATCAGGATAACTTATCGGACAGTTTAGTAGTTCGACCTAAACCGATGCAGCACAAACTGTCCACATAAAATATTATACCGAAGAGAGCCGATATGATCTATGCACGTCGTGATGCTCATCCTAACTCTACGAGGATCAAAAAAACTGATGCAGCCATAAACAGAATAACGAAGTAAACGTTACCGTGTAAGGGGTGACAAGACTTACCCTCTCGCTAAGAGTTCGTACCTAACCGATGCAGCCCGGCTCGAGAAGCAAGATCCCCGTCGAAGGTGGCGCGATCCGCGCGAGCGAATTATATGAATCTGTGATTGAAATAATTTACAATGTGCAGGTGGCTTATAAACCCCATACTCCGAGTTAACATGATCCTTATAGGACACGATATACGACTTCCGTAATATAATAGAAAATGCTAAGCACACGACATCTGCCGCCGGATACGAGGTCAGGTTTCCAAAGATAAACACTTACCTAATTAACATGTACATAATTAACTGCCAACACAGCGGTCTTTACGCCCCTTCTCGGAATCGGTCTCTTCTGGATTATTCCCCATCGGTTGACTGCAATTTTCCCCCTTTGACCGAATCTGACACAGGGCCTTACCAAATTTTGGCGTAACAGCTCTAATACCCGGTTTTGTGGTTGAACACGGAATGAAACTCAACCAGGGACTAAGAGTGGACTTTTTTCCTTAAAATTTGGCACGTATTACAATCTTGTCCCCGCCCAACCTAGCCATCCAGGCCTAACTTACATAGGCCGCACATCACCGGTAATCCTGTTCCGGCCCAACATATATGGGCCACATGTCAGCGGCAATCCCATTCCTGCCTGGGCCGCGAGGGCGTCATCTAGGCCCAGTTAGGCGGTGGCACCGTTGCTGTCGCGTACCAAGTGGGCTGTGTGCAAGTGCTGCTACTTGCGTCCCCTAAAGGCTAAAAGTACATGTCCGCTGCTCTCACCCGTCTTGTGGATCAAACAATGGCTGAGCGAGAAACTAAGAATTGTAAATTTATTTTTTCTATAACGACTTCCACTTTGTGTGGACGAATTATAAGTTAAAATATGCAACTTTGGAGGCACAAAAATGAAAATACAAATGTATATATGAGCCGTTAATGCCAGAAGTTGCCTTTGTTTTTTCTCATATTGCCTCTCCGCTCATATCTCATTTGTCTTTTTTTTTTTGGTTTTTTTCAAGACTCATTTTCATCTATTGACACCCTAATCCAAACCGACAAAAAGGTACTCCCTCCGTCCCATAAAGGTGGTTAGTTTAGCTTTTAAAAGTTGTTCTAAAAAATTATTAATCATCTCTAATTTAATTTTTTTCTCATTCTGCCTCTTACTACTCTTCACTCATAGCTACAAAATTATAATAAGTTTACTATGATTCTTTTTTCTAAACCTTAATCTACACTAAATAACCTGAAGGATAATTATTTTTGGACAATAAATACATAACCCAACAGGTAATAGCCATTTTCCTAATCCAATAGAACAACTGTGAGTGCCAGCACTGTCTGCAAAGTGATACGACTTCAGTACGTTTTCAACCAAAAGTTCTGGACCACATTGACCATGCGTAGTACGTGCTCATTCTACAGATCTACTTCTACATTCACTTCTTCACAGCAAACTAGACTTGCCTAATCAATGGGTAATGCCTTTCGAGACGATGATACATGCTCTCGTCAGCCATGGAGATATGCTATTGTTACAAGCTTCAGTGAATCAGCAAACTCTCTTGTTGGCTTGCGCGTCCAAAAAAGATGTCCCCTAGCTTTGATCAGTGCGCATGCATCGACTCTCTACTACGTGTAACTCTACAGCGCACGCCGCATGAGACTTTCCTTGACCACCAGCTCGTCGGTCCGAATCCACTCATGATGAACTCTGAAACCCTCCCCGTTCCACTAACTCCACCCACTAACATCACCAGAAAATGTTTGCTCCGCTCGTACACGCAAAGAGATGAACACGTCGCCGCTACACCCGCCATCTGATCTCCCACGCGGCAACTGCAGGCGCTTCACCTACTGCAACCTCTGCAATGCCTACAAATACACCGGCGATCGCTTGCCAGTTCTCCACATCAACACGCTCCCAGCTTGGTGTTACTACTCATCAGTGATCACTGACGACGAGCTAGCTAGCTGAGATAAGTTTTCAGTATGGCGGCGAAGGCATCTGCCGTGTTGGTTCTCATCGTGGTGCTCGCGGTGGCGAGCAGCAGCGCGGTGCTGCAGGGCGCGGAGGCGGCGACGTGCACGCCGACGCAGCTGACGCCGTGCGCGCCGGCGATCGTGGGGAACGCGCCGCCGACGGCGGCGTGCTGCGGCAAGCTGAAGGCGCACCCGGCGAGCTGCTTCTGCCAGTACAAGAAGGACCCCAACATGAAGAAATACGTCAACTCCCCCAACGGCAAGAAGGCGTCTGTCGCCGCCTGCCAGGGTGTCTCCCTGCCCAAGTGCTGAGCTGCTCGATCATACATCCCCTCACACGTACTAAGTACAGTAGTAACACCAATGGCATGCATGGTTTTCTGGCTGCCGTATTGGGGTCAGTTTAAGTACTAATAAAAAGAAGAGTTACTAGGCACTCTTCACAGTGTTCTGTTTAAAGTTTCAGAATAAATCCAGGCTCAGTACGTGCTTGGGTGTGTTATGAGCTCTGCTCTGCAAACTTGACGTGTCATGTATGTATGTCAGTACATGTAATGGACAAAATGATACAGAAATAAATGTGAGACCGCTTTCTGTTTAAAGTCCCATTGCACCTTTGTGCTTCTGAAGTTCAATCATACAAGATCATGGAGTCACACAGTTACATAATTCAGACTGATCTTTTTTTTAAAATAAAATATGTTAACTCAAGAAACTTTGTGGTGGAATCTGCAGATCGTTCCCACAACTTTGCAACATTTCAGCCACTAGTCATTGAAGGCGATTGTTAGACTGAGAAGCTGGTATGCACCATAGACCGACAATTATCATCTTCCTTACGAGTACAGAGTTGTCAGATCTGATCTCACAAGCACTGGCACAATACTCTTCAAAATGTTCATAAATCCACTGAGGAAAATACTTGCTGCTGACATCTGCACTTGCATTGATGTTCTTCCTTGTTCCAACCATCTCAAGAATCATCATCCCATAACTGTAGACATCAGACTTGCTGCTTGCCTCTCCGAATTGTTTTGAAAATACCTCTGGGGCGATGTAACCTATTGTCCCTCTTGCGCCATCAATAGAGATGACACTCTCTTTCTGCATGCACAATTTTGCCAATCCAAAATCAGATATCTTAGGACAAAAATCTTGGTCTAGTAGGATGTTATGGGGTTTAATGTCAAAATGCACAATACGAGTATTGCACCCTCGATGCAGATATTCAAGTCCATGAGCAATGCCAACTGCAATCTCGAACAATTTCTCCCAACTAAGTGAATCTTCAGCTTCGGAGTTTGGTCTAAAAGCAAATCTTTCCAGTGATCCATTAGGCATGTACTCATAAATCAGAGCCCTTTTTGATCCCTGAATACAATATCCCAAAAAGGTCACGATGTTAACATGAGAGGTTCTGCTGATGCTTGCCACCTCATTCATAAATTCTTGACCATTATCTTTGCAAGACTTGAGTAGCTTCACTGCAATTGGCTTGCCATTTGGCATCTTTCCCATGTAAACAGTACCAAAGCCACCTTGGCCTAGCTTGTGACCAAAAGATTTGGTCATCGTTTTCACTTCTGAGTAAGAATATCTCTTCGGATGTTGAGCTTCGTGCTTTTGCAAGAAGGACTCGATGTTTGGTGTTCCTTCGGATCCTCCCCTCCAGGACAACAGACCATGGAACTTCTTACCACACAGGGTGCACATCAGAAGCAGAGACAACAAAATTACACCTGAAACGACTGATACACCTGCAGTAACATTTCAATAGCACAGTGTCATCTTACCAGGGATAATGAAATTTTAGTTCCTTTTTTTCAATAGAAAGATGCATGGTTCTGCTATGTACTCTTTGATAGAAATATTTTTGCCAAAAGCCATCGTCAATTCCCAGCATGTAATTGACAAATGTTGCGACAAATATTGTGAACATAAACATTTCCTTCTGTATTTTTAGATAATGGAAATGGTTTACATAGCATTTCCATATGTAGCTTCAAGATATAGAATCAGGAGACTAATCACTGTTTTTCGCAACAAATATTGTGAAGAAGAAGAAGAAGATGATGAGAGCATCGATCTGTGCATAGCTAACTCGGACAGGGATCTGCCACAGTTGCTAGGATAACTACAAGTTAAGCAGTTGGACTAATACCACATGATGAGAGAATGGAAGGGTTTAGATTCGTGCAATACTGCAGCACCTTTTTACTGTAGTAAAATCGCAAAATTAGATATCTTTGTAGCAGTGAATCTGAACCGTTGAATTTAAACACAGATGGTCTAGATTGGTAACGTGTAGTTGCAGCACCTAAATAGGAACCTTATCTTTATAAATATGCTAGTTAATTTTTTAAGGAAGGAGTATTCAGAAAATGATCTATCTGTCATATATTATTAAAAAAGGACTAAAAAGAGCCACCAAGTTTGTTTTCGGCTTAGGATTTATCACATTAATTAATCAGCAAAAAGATAAAGATATATGCCGTTTATCATCCTTGTAATGTGTTCCTATCAGTAACATTTTGCATTGATATATGTACAATTATGGAGTTCATATCCATTTCAGATTGCAGTGAAGATTAACAAAGGAGACAGTTTTCATATGTTCACCTGTTGCGACTATGATTGCCCTATTTCTCGAGGTCTTCGGTCCTGCAAAATCAAGAAACAATTGTAAGGTTCCTCTCAAAAATAGAAAAAGAAAAGATGCAGAAATCAAGTCCAATCTCAGCAAGCGAAAATGTCAGTTAACTTTTTTTTACTAGAATAAGATCGTTTACAGCTCATGAAAAATGGGAATACATACATACTCTTTCAGAGGGAGGAAAAAACACAGCATCACACTGAAGTGAATCAAGGTAGGGGCCCTTTTTTTAGTGGGAAACATCAAGGTACGGGTCATATTTTTCATCTTAACTAAATAACAGCCTTAATACAAGCTTTGACTTGCATCAAGTTTGGTTAGTAGATACAGAGGGTACCTGATGAAAAACATGATCCGATAGCCTGACCATGAGGACAGTAACATGTGTGGCCATCAGGAAAGGTGCCGTTAACTCCACAACGCCCTCCAGAAGCCTGGCAATCACTGCACCAACCTAGTCCAGCTTTCCATCTCACCGTGAAACCGCCTCTTATCACATCCACAAGGCTAGGATTTCCGGCAGCCAGCGAGCCTGTCATGGTTGAGTTGTATGGAACAACAATAGTTGAGTTGCATGATCCCAGAACATCTGATTCCAACGAGTCGTCCTTGTTCTTGTGCAGCCTATAGTAGGAGCTTCCCCCAGAAACGCACGACACAAGATCATAGATAAAAGGCAGAGGGGAAAACTTGGCACTGCAGTTGACATACACCGTCAAGAACTGATCACGGTCTGTGTACATGAACTTGCTTTCGTCGATGGTGGTGTTGCGGTAGTGATCCGGACATGTCTCCTGAGGTTGAGTTTGATCGATGACCGCAAGAATTTTGTTTCCATAGTCGATATGTATAACCTGGAGCGCCGTGGAATTCATGTAGATCATCAGCTTGCCGTCTGTGTTGCACAAGAGGCGGTACCCGGGGTAAGAGCAGTAGTCTGGACGGTCGACGCCGTTCGCCGAGAAGGGATAATCGATGTCGAACTCGACTGATCCACACTTGTAAGGAGCAGGGGCACAATTTCTGTACCGGAAGAAGACATCTGACTCTTGCACAGATGGTGGCACCGCCGAGAGTAGCAGGATGATGAGGAGCGGCAGCGCGTGCAGGGGGGGATTCATCTGCTCCAAGGCGTGCTGATGAGGAGCAACAGGAAAGGGGGAGAGGACTGCCTGGCTGCCTGCGTAGATGTATGGGTGAGAAATACTAACTGATTATACTACTTAAGGCATTTGATTGTGACAAAGAAGGTGGTACTGACGAGAATAGCAGAATGATGATGAGTGGTAGGAAAAGCAGATACTGCATTTTTTTTTTTGCTCTCCTTGATGAACTAAGATCAAAGGGGAGAGAAAGCAGCTATAGTAGAACCAAGATACACCGATGATGGGAAAAAAAATTACGTGTAATACTTGTACTAAGTGTGTGATGTAACTCCAGATTACAGGTCAATCGAATGTTGGCTGATAAACACGGCTAAAAGAAAATTGCGACGGGAAATTGACCTTTTGGTTGAGTCGTGATTAGTATTTTAATATATCCTTGACTCCTTTTATTATTTACAGCACCATAGCTCACCTTTGAACTGTGTATGAAACTGAAACTTCGTACAACTTTTTTAAGCTACAAAGAAATGCCTCTGGTAGCTCGAGGTCATAGCTTTAGCCCAATTTAATTTAGATTATTAGACGGATTATTATTACGGGTTATCTATTTGATTATCGAAATAAATTAAAAAATTTTAGAAAATAAACTTAATAAATAGCTTAAAACAAGTGGCGTAAACAATATGGTAGAATTTTTTCAAAAAAATGGTTTTTAAACATGAAAGTAATAATCCATTTCAATAATCAGATAAATAGGAAGTCAATACTCGAGCAGGTCCAACAGGATGTTTGACCTGGTCAAGGTTAGCGACTTTTAGTAGTACGTGCAACGTCAACATTGGTTGTCATGCTACTGCTGTCCACAGCTCGTACATTTTTCTTATGAGAAATTTTACGGTTCTTAAGAGGTATCAAGAGATACTAAAAATTTCTAGTACAAAATTTGGTATCTTCTTATACCTAAGATAACTTACATTAGAAAATGTGATACCTTTCGTGTAAACGCCCCCATCCCCGGTACCACCTATAGTGATACCAGAGAGGAAGCGCGCAGGAGATTGGTGTGAACCAAATCCCATGGAACCGCGATGCCGGTACCAGTCTTAGGAAACCTTGCTGGTACCCGCAGTCAACGGAGATGTACCACAACAATTAGCTAAATATATATTATACCTTTATAAGTTGCGACTTCGGGCAAGCTCTGAGTAGCAACCTGCAAACAGAACAGCAGTAGCAGAACGACAGCGCAGCGAGAACCCAATCCACAAGCAACGGCTTGGAATTAGGAAAGAAACCCTAATCTTCACTTCAACTTCACTCTTTCTGAATGAGGGGAGAAAAAGAAATAGATTGAGTACTTATGTACTCAGCAAGTCACAGAAAACGTGAGTTATGCAGGCTATTAAAGATAGGATGGGGTTTATTTCACAAACTTTTTTATTTGAAAATATTTTCGAAAAAAACCTAAGTGTGAGTTATCTCAATGTGACTGGAAGGAGGCTCTTGCCTCGATCCTGTCCACGAATTGCTTTTCAACAATTCGAGCGGACAAATCAAATTTAATTTTTTCAGGTGCTCTTATATATCCGCCTGTTAGAACGCGACAGCGCATTCAGCAGCTTTCCACTGTATCCTCATCTTATTACTTTATTTTCACTTTCATTCACTACAGGACGTAATCTTATTTCATAACTCATCTCAGTGGCTCCTCGAGCCATTCATAAACTTAACTCAAAACATACACCGCTTCCACTCAGGAAGCCTAAACTATGATGCCATTCGACATCCCGGATCACACAGTCCCGTTTTAGATTACTCAGGTCATCCATCAGCCACTAAGGTCGATTCTGGTAACGATTCCCATACCACAAATCAATTTCGCAAAACACTGGCAAACAAATCTATGCTAGAGGAATCACCTCACATTCGCCCGTAACCGTGGGCACGGCTGTTCGAACAGTTTATAAACCTTTGCAAAGGGTGCACGCTTTACCCACACGACGCGAGCTTACTTCCCGCACTCGTCAGTGGGGAAGATTCACGACAAGGCCTTTCTAGAGCCTTCCCAGGATAGCACGTTGCCCTATAAATGGGTTCTCTCAACCAAGTACCAGGAACTCATTTCCTATACTCAGGGATAGGGGTATATCGCCCTCTTGGCACCCAACCGCTCCCCATTAATTAGCAACCGAAAACCATCCTGGGAACACTAGTTACTCGGCCAAGGGTGTCCCATTCCACCCGTGTAGTCGTACTGTGAGATGCTCGGATGAAATTCCCCAAGGAAACGGTCCTTATATGCGAATACGAAATGCCACCACACAGGCGATCACTTTTCACCACGGATTTTCGCAATTAATTTTGTTTCACAAATCAGCCGACATCGCATGTTGGGTTTTTAAATCTTTTTGGAAACCCTATTTTCCTAGATTGACAAACAATTGTGTTGTGGGTAGAACCATTGGAATCCATGCTCAGAGAGCACGGTAACCGAGGTACTACGAGGTGGAGCAACAAGGAATAGGGTATCAACGTCCTACCGGATTTATATAACTACTGGGGAGGTCCGTTGGTTCAACACGCAAACTGAGGCCGAACAATTTATTGTGCACACTAGCAATGCAATTTTTGCAAACAAAACATTTTAAATTTAGGAGCAATATGATCAAGGAGTGACTTGCCTCAGTCTTCGTCTTCAACTTCACGAGAATCCGACATCCGACGAATTTCCGAAGCGTTGACTACGCATGAAACGAGAGAAAAGCACTCAAAACCCTAGAAATAATATACTATTATTAATAACTAATAGTGCCATGAGATAGATCTCATTTTTAGAAAATTTTAGAGACTTGAATGGGGTCAATCGGAGTTACAGTTGAAAAGATATGGATTTTAGAAGTTTTCGGGATTTTTCTGGAATAAAGAAAGGGTTTGTTTGAATTTGGAAAAGGAATATTCCCTGGAATATCCTTTGGCTGACAGGTGGGACCTAGTGTCAGTGTGAGAGAGAGAGGGGCTGAGAGGGGGTGGTCCACATGTTAGTGACTCGGGATTTAAAATAAAAGGGGCCCATGTGTCAATGACTCTAGGTTCAGGATAAGGTTAATTAGTGGGGTGGCCCACATGTCATTGACATATTATTTGAATAAAAGGATAAATGAAGTTTAATTATGTCGGGCCCACATGTCAAAGGCACAGGGAGAGAGAAAGTGAGTAGGGCCCACTTGTCAGTGTGGTAGGGAGGGACTTTTAATATCACCGTGCACTTATCAGATGGGTCCACACATCATTGGGACAGGGAAGGCTTAAGGTGGGGCCCACCTGTTGGTTGCTCGGGGATTAGTGGGGTGGCCGAACTGTAACGACCCGTTTCTCGTTTCCCTGTTGGGATTCGTTTTTCTGAATTCTAACTCCTCTCCAATTCCGTTCAGCTGTGCCCTAGTTTTCCTCCCCCTAGCCAGCCGACTGCTTTTCCCCTTGTGCCGAGTAGATTCCTACTCAGTTCCTGAATCTTGATCTTTTACCTTTGTTCACTCGGCCACCCTTGCCGCCGAGTAACCTTGGCATTACCGACTACCCTGTTAATCAGTTCTGTCTTGCCACCCCGACCTGCCCTGATCCGGTCAAGCTCACGACACCTTGCCTTATCAACGGACGTGCTATCCCATCGCCTCGCCAAGTTGCACCACAGCCATGTTTTCAACGCTCCTCCCGTTGGACGCCGACTGCAGAAGTTGTGACGTGATCCGACCTCCACCTGCCCGCAACCTCGCTCAGACCGACGGACAATAACCGCCGCACCACAAGAACCCGCTTGGACCAATGGATAGTCAGAGGCTCTGTCAGTAGGATGTCACCAACCCGTCCTTGCCACGACCTGAGTGTCTCATCGTCGCTACAGTGTCTACCAACTCCACCAGCCACGCCCAATCCCCAAGTCAAATCTCTGCCTTGACGTCGCGTCACCTTGCCAGCTTATCTTGACTCCTTTTTCCCCCCTCTCTATCGCCCCTGCACCACCGTGTCCCTGCCTCGCACGCCGGCTATAAAAGAACATCCATGCCTCCTCTTTCCTTTGTTTTGCAAGCCAGCTGTCTCTGTCAAACCGCCATCACCAGCTTCATCGCTAAGCCATCATCTTCCTTCTCCCCAGCCCTCGGAGCCGTTTCTGCCCCCCGAGCTCCATCGCCCCTGTGTTCTTCCGTTTGGAACGCGAAGAAGAAGGAGAGCGGAGTGAAGAAAGACCGAGCTAGTCTACCATCCGGAGTTCCTAACCGGTGAGCCTTGTTGCCCCGTCCGCAAGCTCAACTCAGCCGCCTACGATAAACCTTCATCCATCTGCCATCCATTCTCAGCCGACTGCTACCTTTTGCAGCCGACTACCGCGATGTTCTTTTCCTAGAGTTTTACCTCTTTTCAGCTTGGCAGTAATTATCTTTTCTGCTTGTTTAGATCCTGAACCGGTGGACGATCCAGAAGCCGTCTTCGCCGAGGAAGATCTTCCGCTGGAACAAGGCAAGCCTCTTTGATCATATTGTCTCCTACATGTGCAAAATTATGTTGTTTGTAAAATATGCATGCTTAGTTTACACTTTAAATTGATCGGCCTTGGTCTGCAAGCGCAACCGATGGACCTACCCAGTAGTCGCACTTATTTTGGTAGGATGTTGATGTACTTCTCCCTTGATAGCCCCACAAATGGCACGTTGGCATCCTATCTACGGATATGAATGCTGAGTAGAATGGCTTAGCCCTGCAACGATTGTATTGTCGTTAGGAAAACAATGGTTTTGCTCAACTGTTTGAAAACCCGGTACGGTGTGTATCGGCGTATTTTGTGAAACAAATAAAAGTTTGTGAAAACCTTGGTGTACAGAGACAGTGCCTGTGTGGCCTGGCTATGTGTTACCGATAAGGACCGTTTCCTTTGGGAATTGCATCCGAGCATTTTACAGTACGACCATACGAGTAGTATGGGCTGCCCCTGGCCGAGTAAATTGTAGGTTTAGGGAAGTCTGGTGCCGACTGGAGTGGACTCATCTGAGTTATGGCTCGTGTGCCCTGGTGCTGACGGTGGTTGGAGCCGACCTGAAGCATTGATCCTGTGTGGATCCTCCTGCTGGCACTGGGTAACCCTAGACTGGCTTTAGAAATGGCCTTGTCACGAACTTTCGGTACAGGCCAATACTCGGTGTAAGTTTCGTGTCGGATGGGTAAAGCGTACACCCTCTGCAGAGTTTTGGCTGAACTGTTCGAACAGCCGTGCCTACGGTTAAGGGCAATATAAGGTGATTCCCATAGCGTAGATTTGATTGCTAGTGATTTGTGAAAGTGATTGTTGGGAAGGGAATCATGACCAGAGTTTGCCGAGTAAGCAAATGGAAGGCCTGTGTGGCCAGAAACGGGACTGTGTGACCCGGGGTGTTGAAGCACCATAAACAAGTGTGTGAAAAGTTAACAGGAGTAAGTCTTTGGGTTGTAGCCAGAAGACGATAAAGAGCAGGCTCCCGGGTTGTAGCCAGGGCAACAAGTTTGAGCTAACTGGTTGTAGCCAGTGTAGCGAATATAACCGGTTGTAGCCGAAAAAAAAAATACTAAAAGAGATACCTGAGATTTGGTTGTAGCCGAGTCTCAAGGTCAACGAGTGGTCGGAGCCATTCGGAACATCAGACCTGAAGAGTGGGCGTAGCCACTCGAGAGAAGTAACAGACCTAAGGAGTGGTCAAAGCCACTCGGGTGATAGCCGAGTTGTATGGTCACTCGGTAAATCACCGGAAGATGAAAATGGAAACATATAATGCAGTAACTATATGTGGCGAGTTGTTGAAAAACAACTTGCGAAATGGATCGAGGCGTGAACTTCTTTCCGACAACTAAAAATTTGACACACTAGCATTTGACAAAGCAAGATGTTTCTAAAGGCTGCTTTCGCAAATAAGACTCTTAGCCCCTTTGTCTAGCCGACATGGCACTTTTTCCCGGCTTGCTGAGTACGAAAGTACTCACCCTTGTTTATATATATATATATATATATATATATATATATTAGGTCTTGAAGAAGAAGACGAAGACCCGACTGCTGCCGAGTTCTTCCAAGACCAAGCCGACTATGAGGACTTTTGAGGTTTCAGACCTAGCTCCTAGCCAAGCCTGTGGTATCGTCGTGTTCCATCGCCGAGTAGTTTTTCTCCCCTGCTTCCGCCCTGTCTGTGTTGTATCTCGCTAGTTACCCTGTTTTTTTGCTGTTGTCCATCTAGGGCCTGTCCTGGATGGAAAAACCTTTGTATGTATTATATGTACTCAGTTATGTATTTATTGTACTCTGAGTTTGTATCACCGATGACTATGTGTGTATCCGACTACTGATCCAGGGATCGGGTACTGTATGCACATGGTGGGCTTCCACCTTGGCGGGAGCGCCACACGAACCCACCTGGCAGTGACAAACATGAAGGGAAGGAGGGGCCATGGCGTCCCCGGCGGCGAGATCAACGGCTAGCGGCGGCCGGAGGAGATATGGCGGCCAAGGGCTCGCCGGCGGAAGGGGAGTAGGGTGGTGGGGAGCGGAGGAGACGGGGAAAGTGTTGAGCGGCTTGGAGTATGGCTAGGGCGATCGACAGCGGTGGGCGACGTTGTCCAGTGGGCGGCGGCGGGGCACTGCGCCGTATGGTCATCACCGGTGGCCTTGCGGCGGCTACGTTTGGGCGCGGTGTTTCAAGAGAGAGAGAGAGCGGAGGACGGCACGGGAAGGAAGGCTCACCGAGGCGGGGAAGACGCGACGGCGGCTCGGGAGCTCGGGCTCGGGCTCGAGCTCGACGGCGGCGCGATCGGGAGTGGTGCGGCCATGGTGAGGGACAAGGGAAAAGAGGGAGGAGGTTGTGGCCATTTATAGGCAAATGTGGGCGCAAGCTGACATGGAAGAAAGGCGGTGGCGGTGAGATTTTTCTCGCGCGGCGCGCGGCAAGTACGGGTCAGCAAGATGGGACTAGACGGCGAGCGTGTTGTCGTCCGAAGGGAGAAAAGATGGGGATGGGCGTGGGAGAGATGACGGGACAGCGGGTTGACCTCAAGGGCATGGCCGCACGTGGAGGGGAGAAGATATTTTGGGCCGGGGATGATTTTTGTCTTGGCGGCGTTTTGTCAAACACGTGACGTGCGTGCCGGGGGAGTCAGAGAAAGAAGATGGCCGTTTGTCGGCCGTCGGGCAGGCGTGCATCGCGCCGGTGGGCCGTGCGGTCAGTGAGGCCGGCTAAGCGGTGGGCGCGCGCGCAAAGGCTCATGGAAGGGCGGCGGTTGGTGCAGGCCAGTGGCCTGGTGCGCTCTCGGGCCATGGCATGCACGGGCAGGCCGTGGGCCGTCTCAACTGGGAGAGCGAATAGGAGGGAGAGAAGAGAGCTAGCCGAGGAGGGGAAAGGGAATAGGGTGGCCCAAAGGAATAGTATATTTTGATCATTTCCAGGGATATATTTTGGAAGGTTTTTTGATGATTTTCTAATAGGTTTTTAATCCAAATTTTCCTCCTTGGGCCCACAAAATTCCTGAGATTTATGAGGAGGACATGTACTACCAAGGTTGGGATATTTGTCTAGACATAGATTGTCGAAGGATGGAACCCCGACGGCGGGAAGTCAGAAGACCCCCCTTTTGAGATTCGGCCAGGGGAGTAGTTCTTCAGGCGGACACGGCGTCAGACGGATCAGCGCTCGGGCGGGAACAGAGGGGGCCCGAGCTGGAAGGTACAAGGGCTCGGACCGTCCGATCCGGATCCGGACCATCCGAACCGTTGCGAACTCACGGGAGAGAGAGAGACAGGAGGCGTAGACAGGTTCGGGCCGCTCAGAAGCGTAATACCCTACTCCTGTGTGTTTGCTATCTGTGGTGGATGAATATGGTATGTCTGTTACAAGGTGAACCCAGCCCGCTGGCCGGCGCTAAGGAAGAGAAACAGTCGAGTGAGCTCCGGTGCGGAGGGCTGGGAGTTAGAGGTCCTAAGTTGAGTCTGCCCTTTTTCTGGTGGCTTGGATCCTCCTTTATAGATTTAGGGTAGTCCACAGTGCCGAGAGAGAGCTAGTTACCACTCGTTCGCACGCACGCCGCCGCCTGCCGCGCCGCGCCGGAGGGACGTCCAGTCGCCGCCTGGCCCTGTTACTGCGGTCGGCCGGAGCATGGTCCGCTGTGGGCGGCTGGAGCGTCAAGGTGCTGTCGGTTCGGCCGCCGAGGGTGGCTGGTCTGGTCGCTTTGCCGCTCGGCTGTGGGCGGCTGGAGCACAGAGACGTGACAGCGGCTGTCTCCTGGAGATGCTGTCGGGAGACAGGCGGGAGGCGCCGTTAATGCGAATATTTGGGGAGCTGGTTCAGAGCCTGCCGGGGGCTGACATGTGGGCCCCGGGCAGGCAATGAGACAATAGCGCCCGGAGGCAAGGCGCGGGCCCGAGGCCAACGTGGCCCCGGGGCCGAGCCGACACAGACGACGTCCCGGGCGCGTGCCCGGGGCCGATGGAGAGGGTGCCCCGGGGACGAGCCCGGGGCCGATGGGGACAGCCCCCCGGGGACGAGCCCGGGGCCGATGGCGATAGCGCCCCGGGGACGGGCCCGGGGTCGTTGGCTACGGCGCCCCGGGGACGAGCCCGGGGCAGATGGCGATGACGCCCCGGGGACGAGCCCGGGAGCAATAGGGAGATGACGCCCCGGGGAACTGACGTGGCTATGGATCCACGCGTCCCCGCAGGCTGTGGGACCCCCAGTCCCATTTCGCCGAATATATATATATATATATATATATATATATATATATATATATATATATATATATATATATATATATATATATATATATAAGAAATGGATAGGGATTTTTTTGGAGAATTGAAAGGGCATTAATTTTGGAATTTGGTGTTTGATTTCTCGGGAATTAAATCAAGGGAATTTTTGCAAAGGATTAGAATTGGAGGACCTCGAGGAAATTTTAGAATTTAATTTAATTTTTGGAATTTGAGGGTTTTTGGAAATATATAAATTTGGAAATTTCGGGAAGGGAGTTCTCGATAGAATTCAGAGTTTTCGAGAGGAACAAAATAAGTGGATTTAAATAGAGGGCTTCAAAGACGAATTTCGAAGGGTTTTATTGAAGGGCTTCGAATTGCAAAATTCGAACCCGAGTACAGAGAATTTTTGGGAGGTATTTGATTTTGAATTTTTCGAGAAAATTTAGAGTGAGACAGTCGAATTACAAAATTCGAGTCTCGAAATCTGGAGAAAGTTTTGGGACCGAGGTTTTAGGGTTTCAAGGAGGTTTAGATTGAGATCTACGGCACTTAATCCTTAGGTACTCACAAAAATCCAAAAAATTTTAAAATTAGGATTTTTACTAAAATAGTTTTTAACAGCAAAAAAAACCAGGCGTTACATTCCGGTACCTCCTTACAAACCGTAGAATTGTTTTTTCCTTACTCCCTGTGTTTTCATTTCCGGTGTTCCGATTCCTAGGCATAGTAATAGCTAGCAATATCAATACGGTAGTTTGGTTGTGTACGTCCGATTCTAGATGTAGAGGTCGTGTTTTAATCCATTTTTCAAAAAAAAAATTCAATACGTAAATTTGTGCTTTTGCGTGAGGAAGAGTTACCGCAGTCCGTGTTGCTGACGTGGCCATCGGAGCACAAGCATCCCAGGAATGTGGTGTTGGCGTCGTAGCTGCACCGTCCCCCGGATTGCTCGCAGCCATGGCACATCCCCGCCGTCGGGTCCCAGCTCATCTGGAACCCTCGCTTCAGCACGGCGCCGAATCCGTCGCGCCCCAATCTATCGTAGTTCTCCTTGTTCACGAGCCAATTCTTGAGCACGGGAGCCACCACCACCTCCCTGCACAGCCCGAACCACTCCGTCTTGTCTGCCACGTCGGACTGCGCCGCAACGAAAGACGGCCGGTCTTGCCGCCCCTCGAAGCTGCCGCAGATGATCGGGCGGATGTACAGCGGCGGCTGCCGGACGGCGTCGGCCGTGGAGTTGCAGTCGAAGAAGAAGGCGATGCTGTCGTTGTTGGGGGCCGTGAAGGTGAGCACCGGCGGGACGGTGACGTTGTGCCGGACCCTCGAGCAGTCCCCGCCACCGGCGGTGCCGTCGAGCACGTCGGAGTCGGCCACCGTGACGGTGTGGTTGTCGTGGCTGATGTCAAGGATGGTGTAGTTGTGACCTCCGAGCCGGAGGATGGCGTGGTCGCCGCCCTCGCAGATGATGCCCAGCCCTGGGTAGCCGCAGTGGCCGCTGCTGCTCCCGTCGATGACGACCTCCGTCGTGTTGGAGAGGTAGAAGGGGTACCTGATGTCGACGTGGTCGCCGCACGGGATCGATCTCTCGCATATGCCAAAGTCGTACGTGCCGCCGGCCGCAGGCGCGCTCTCACCGTCGGAAGCGATGAACCAGAAGATAAGGAGGATGAGGAGGTGGGAGACATGGCTGGCGAGCTGAGTTCGCCCGTACATTCTCATTATTTGCAGGGAAGTGGAACGCGTCCGGCGTCCATACTTTATCTCAGACTCGCACTAAACAAGAACTGCTGCTCTTCAGCAACTCGGATTTGGTCAGAGTTTAGGCCAATTGCGATCATGTCCCCGCGTTGACTACTTTGTCTACTTGTTCTCAAATGATGCGGAAAGTGCTACCACCAGTCAAGGTGTTATCTCGCACGAAACTTCCATAAATTTTTTTTTTGCTTTCGACTGTCCTATTGGAAACACTTAACTTGTTTAGCTCGCAATTGGTTCTCGAATTTTTTTACATTTAGAATCTCCAAAGTCGTTGAAACTTTTGAACCTAAAAACTCGGTGGAGCTTGAACCCTGAAGTCTGAAAACTTTGTGCTTTTTTTTAACTTAAAACTTTGTGCTTTTAATTCTAAAACCATGCTGAAATGCCCAGGCCATCCAAATATCCTTCACAAACTAGGTGTAACAGTCTTAAAAATATCTAAATTTTAAAATCGTTTTTCTTTTCTAGTGAATTTTGAAAATTCGCGTTGAGTTTGTCGTTTCGTTTAATTTTAAAAATCGTTCTTCATTTGACTTTTGCTGTTTTCCTTTTTCTTCCTCTTTTTCTTTTTGTTTTTCTTAGAAGCACAAATCCGATTCCAAAACCTTAGCGGGCAAGTCCGCATCGTTCTTAGGTCACTGGCCCATTCTCCTCCTTGCCGTCAACCCATTTTCTTGGCTTGGCCCAATTTCCTTTTCTTTCCCCTCTTCCTCCTTTCTCTTTTCTTTCCCTTCTCTTCATCTGCCCAACTGTAACGCCCCGCTTTCAGCGAGACGTTAAATATTATTTTGCTAAAAACTACCCGTGAAAATTTTGATTCTTGTGCGTTGTGTTGTATGTCGTGCCTGGATCTCAGTTTGTCTCTCTGCCCTTAATCTTGAAATCCCACCTCTCAAAAATCTTCCATTCCAAAATAATCTCCAATTTTGAATCACCATTATCGAACTTTGTTCCAAAACCCTGGCGGCTTTCTCTCTCGCCCAATCAATCTCGACTCCGTTTCGACCCTTTGTAACAAAAACCTGACAACAACTCCCTCGGTTTCTCCCTTGAGAAATCTCCGCCTCGACATATGAACCAATGCTCCAAAATCTTGCTTCGATATTCGTTCCGAATATCCGAATTGGAACCCTAAATATCCCTTTTGAATCTTCCCTGTAACTTCCCTTGCTTTCTCCCTCCCTTGAATCCCCAAATAAAACCCCGAGTTAAATACTATAGCTTGGGCATCGAACCTCTATCCAAACCCTCTCCACCAATGTAAATATATATATACTGTGTGTGTGTATATATATATATCCCTGAGTATACGCCAACCTATATAAACATATATGAAGGTATCAACACCCCCACACTCGATTCCACCATCTTACCAATATGCATATATATACATATATATGTGCATCCATACATATGTAAGCGTATGTATACCTATACCTGCATATATATACAAGAATCAATCCCCACCCCTGCTCCACCCTCAAATCCGCCATTATACCAATATACATATATACGCGCGCGCGCGCGCACACACACACACACACACACACACACATATATATATATATATATATGCGTGTCGGCTCCCTACCCTTAATTCTCCTGATCTCCTCAAAAATACACACACGTATCCACGGATTCAAATTAAAATTTTAATTTGATTTGAACTCCTTTCCCTTTCTCGGAAAGCCCGGGGAAATATCCCTTGCATTCCCAAATACCCAACTTGTGTCTAAAAATACTAAACTCCCTTTGATGCCCTTACCTCGGCTCCCTAATTTTTCCCTGTGTGCAAAAAAAAAGGATTTGTATTCAAATCTCCAATCAAATCCCCTTTGAAACTTCCTAAAGTTCATCAAATAAATTTCCAGAGAAAATGAAAGAAATCCCTGTTCCTCATGGGCCTTTTTCCTACCCTTTTCCCGGCAGCCCATCAAGCCGATCTGCACGAGGCTGCCGCGCCTCGCCCTCATGGCTGCCACCTGTCCTAAGGCCCGCGCCCCGCCGTCCGATCTTCTTTTTCCCTCCGCCCGCACACGCGTCCCCTCGCGGAGCGCCGCGCGCCATCAGATACATGCCACGCGTCCTCGCTCTCTCGTGCGCCGTCCGATCTCCTTAACCGCTCCACTCCACTGATGCACGCCGCGTGGCCCGAGCCGCACGTGCCACGCCGCTCGATCTGCCGCTCCCCGCACGTACCAGCGAGTGCTATGGATGTGCGCCACGTGTCCCAGTACCACTTGTCACCGTCGATCCTTCCTAGCACCGTGCTTGTTCCCCGTCGCCCCTCCGTTCTCCCCTCTACGCGCCCGAAACACGTTCGGTCAAATGACCGAGGGCCGCTTCCGACATCACGGCAACCCCATTCCGCTCTCGCGCTGTCACGCCCCGATCTGGCACTGCCGTACAACAGTACCAAATAGGGCGTGCCGCAGGAATATAGCGCGAACTGCCTTCCCGCGGAACTGCGATTCCGATACCAATCCCAGGACACAGCGCTGGTATCCACGGCAACCAAAAATGCATTATTGCAGAACCTTAAATAAATAAATAATTAAATAGACATATAACTTAACTTACGTTACAACTTCGGAGCAAGCCGGAGACAGCAACGAACAACACAGAGACAGCGGCAGCAGCGGAACAGCAGACTAAGTCCCAACACACAAGCAACGGCTGAGAACCAGGATGAAACCCTAATCTTCACTTCACTGCAACTCCAGCATCCAGCTTCCGGCGAAGAACTATATATATATATAGAGCAAGGGTGAGTACTTACGTACTCAGCAAGCCAGGGGAACTTAGGTGGTTGTTGCAAGCTTCAAAGAGAGGCTGGTTATTTTGCAATCTACTTTGTTTAAATATTTTTAAATCTACTAGTGTGTGCTTCTCAACAATCAGGGCGAGGTGAGTCTCGCCCGATCGGAGTGAGTTGTACCAATCTTTGAATCAGCGCAACTCTCAAGAGTTGGCCTCCGGGATCTAGCGCCATCAGCTGATCCAACCTCATTGGGCCCACAGCCCTGCTGTCCATGATAGCTCCACAATATTTTCTGAAATCGGATTTCCAATCCGCAAATATTATTTCACAAGCAGTTGTCAAACAAAACTACACTAAGGAATCACCTCACATCCGCCCATGACCGTGGGCACGGCTGTTCAAACAGTTTAGACCTCTGCAGAGGGGGTACACTTTACCCACATGACGCGACTCACTCTAGTCACCAGCTCACACGCATTGGGTACGATTTGGTGACATAGAGATTTTCGCAACAAGGCATTTCCTAAACCTTTCCAGGTTACACCATGCCAACTGGAGGGGTCCTCAGACCAACAACAGGGTAGATCCGAGACCATACTGTGCCAGGAACCCAGGAGGCACCCCCGACGCCCTCTCGCATGATCCACAGTCCAATGGCACGCAAGGCATCCCTGGGAGGCCAGTTACTCAGCCAGGAGCTATCCCATATCACCCATGTGGTTGTACTGTCATATGTTCGGATGAAATTCCAGAGGAATTGGTCCTTAGCTACAGTGCAGGAGACTCGTCCTACTGGCATGATCCCCGTACCGCGGTTTTCACAAACCATCTTGTTTTCAAGGCACCGACCCAGGTGTCGGGTTTTCCAAAGTTTCGTAAACCCAATTTTTACCCATCGTTGACATTTTTAAATTTGATAGACGATCACCGATATCATGCCCGTCGACACGGATACCGGGATCTATCAAGGAAGGTGACAAGGATGTTTAAGGGAATCACAATCAATTAAGGAAGTCATGCAGCAAATGGGTTGGCAGCCCGTTGGTCGTCTTGCGACCGCAGCCGAGAAATTATAACAGTGTAACCTAGCGTATACGATTTGTCAAATAAAAATATTTAGTTCCGAAATTATGGGTTCGAGATGATCAAAGGTGACTTGCCTTGCTCTAAGTCTTCACGAGTCTTCGAGAAATCGTCGCGAAAACAACTCCGAAACGATATTTCCGGCGACCGTTACTATACGCAAACACACAAAAATCTACACAAAGTCGAACAAACAGATCCTATTTAGTGCTAATAATAGTGCCATTAGATAGATCTTAATTTTAGAAAATTACTGGAGTTGGAACGGAGTCAATCGAACGATCGGAGAAGAAGATACAAATTTTTGAAGTTTGATATGAATTTTAGATCACTGGAAAAGGAGTTATTTAATTTCTGGAAAGAATATTCTCGGGAAAAGTCCAAGAAATAGATCTCATTTTTAGATAAATACTGAAACTAGAACGGAGTCGATCGGATGGGTGGATGAAAAGATATTGATTTTCGAAGATTAATTGAATTTCTGGTAAAGAAGGAAGGATTTATTTTGATTTTTCAGAGGGGAATATTCTCTGGAATATCACTGTGCCGCTGACAGATAGGACCCACTGAGCAGAGGGAAACAAAGGGAGTGCATCTCACTGCTGCTGGGTCCGAGCGACAGGAGTCAAAGGGACGGGGCCCAGGCGGCAGTGGACCTGAGGGAGGTATGGGTGTGGTCCACCGTGGACCGAGGGGCGGAGGCCCACGCGCCAGTGGATCAAGAGGGCTAGGCGTGGTGCACCGGGCTTGGGGAAAATCCATCGCTGTCCAGGTGGGGCCACAGGGTAGGAGCGAGGAGGTGCGGCGCAGAGCGACCGAGATCGACGGCCCACGACGGCGGGACGGCGGCGGGTTCGGAATGGCGAATGACGGCGTAGGGCAGGGAGCGGCGGCGCCGGTAGTAGGAGGGAACCGACGTGAACCATCAGAGCGGCTCGGATTCGAGCGAATATGATCGACAGCAGCCGGCGGCGAGGTGCCGAGGGCAGGAAGAGAGAAGAGAGGGGTGAAACGTCGGCGACTGCGGCGGCGCAAGAAGATCCGGCGAGCGGTGGCATGCTGGGGTGAGAGGCAGGCACTGGTTGAAGGCAGAGGTCAAGATCAACTCGCTCTATGGTTTGGATTTGATTGTTCGCAACAGAGGATGGCCAGCGGCGAGAGCCCGAGGCGAGAAAAGAGAGAGGAACCAGTGAGGAAAGGTTGTCCATGGCGGCGCAGTGGACCGTGACCGGTTGCGGCGGCCGAGAGAGGGAAAAAGACTGACGCACGGCGGTGGGGAGGATACGGCGACGGTGAGTTGGTCCACTCTACTGGGTCCCCATGCTAAACACTAGGTTCCAGGGCAAAAAGGGCGAGAAACTACGGGAATGCTCACCAGCGATGGCAATGGCGGCGGCTAGGAGGGGGCAAAGGCGGTGCTTGGCTCCGGGATGCAGAACTCCGAGCGGGGGAACGGTGGCAGAGGGGAACGGCGGCGTCCTTGGCACGGGGCTCGGCCCGGCGTGTAGCGTTCCAAGGTGATCAAGCGGTGGCGGCGGCGACTGGGCTTCGGGATGGCACGCGGCCGACGGCGGCGGCCGGCTTCGGGAGGCGGCAAAGGACTGGCGGCGCTCAAGGAGGGAAGAGACCAGGGGGAAGGGAGAAGCTCTCGGGTAGGGGTTTTATAGGGAGCAGAGGAGCTCGGCTAGGGCTTCGAATAATGGAGCTACAATGCTTGGAGCTCACTGATTGGAGTGGGAGGCGGGAGAAAACGGCACGGCGGCGAAATTTTCAAGCGGTGGTGGATTCGAACGGGCGGCCGGGATTTCGCGAGGCGGTGGAGGCGTTGTATCGGGAGGAGCAAATTGAAGTTGGAGCACGGAATCGTGACGCGGGGCTTGCTGGTGGTGACGTGAGCCACTCAGTGGCTTTTGACTGTGGGACCATGGCGGGAGAGGGAATGGCGCCTTGGGGAATCATGCCATCGTGGTGCTCGGTCAAAAAGGGAAGGAAGGAGAGGGAAAAAAAATAGAACGGGGCAGCGTGGGTGGCCGTCCACGAATTGGCGGCTAGCGGAGTCAGCGAGGCCACGGTCATGTTGGGCGGCACACAGGAGGCCGTAGAGACAAACAGTCGAACGGCTTCCGGGCGCGACGGGCTCACGCGCGGCACGGACGAGCGAGGGATCTGGCGGCTGGGCACGGCTCGGCGGTGCACGTGGCAAGGATCAGACGGGGTGCGGCGTCCGCACGTGGTGCGGAGTACAAAGGAGATCCGACGGCCAATGCGCCGCGCCTGGGACTGGTGGCAGAGATCTGTGGCGAGCGGCGAGCGCACGCGTGGACGAGCGATCGACGGCGGTCGCGCGGGGAGGTCGGATACGTGGCCGCATCTTGGCCGTGCGCCGATCCGCGCGAGGAGTTGTGGTGCTGCGCTGCTCGCTGGGCCAAGGAAAGGAAAAGGTGCGGCCTAGTGAGCACAGTACGCCTTCTTCATTTCCAGGGATTATTTGAGGGAGATTTTTGAAGATTTTGAGTGGGAATTTTGAATTCAAACACCATATTTGAATTTAGCAAATTTGGGGAATTTCTAGGGATAAATTCCGAAGGATAATTTTGGTATTTGGAGGGGTTTTTTTTAGGGGCTTCAAGGGTAGAAATCCGACATATATATATATATAGTGGTATATATATATATATTTATATACAGGTACACAGGTTGATGGAGTTGAGAGGAGGGTTGGTACATGTACACAGGTATATATATATATGTTTTTGTAGGTCGGTGTATACTCAAGGAGATATATATATATATATATATATATATATATATATATATATATATATATATATATATATATACATGGTATATATATACGTATATATATGTTATTTGATGGAGAGGGTTCGGATGGTGGTTCGACACCCAAGCGGTATATTTAACTCGGGATTTTCTCAGGGATTCAAGGGAGAGAGAGAAAGCAAGGGATTCACAGAAGGATTCAAAAGAGAGGGTGTTCAGGGTTTTCAGCATCGGATCTTCGGAACGGACATCGAAGTGGAGATTTACTGAGGGGAAGATCGGGAACTTGCCGTTAGGGTTTTGGAGCGATGCTCGGATTCGGCGATTCGAATTCAGAGATCATTTTTGGAATGGAGGATTTTGAGAGGAAGGATTGACGAGATCAAGGCAGAGAGACAGATTGAGATCCAGGCACGACATACAATCACAGCGCTCAAAATCGAAATTTTCATGGGTAGTCTTTAGCAAATTATCGTTTAACGTCTCGCTGAAAAGCAGGGCGTTACACGCGCCACGACAAGGCTTGGATGCCTTCGCCGCTCCTGTGCCACCCAACCCCTCTCACTTTCCATCCTCTTCCACCCGGTCAAAAGCGAGTCCACGCCGCTGCGTCATCGTCGCCCCCACCACGACCTCGCCTGCCCGCGCGCAGGGTTCAAACTTCGCCGCCCGCGCGAGATTTCACCGTGCCAATCCCTCCACCCTCGCCTCAATCATTGACTCCATTATTAAAGGCCCTAGCTGAGCTCCCCCTTCCTCTATAAATACCTCCTCTCGAGAGCACCATTTTTCCCTTGGCTCTGGTCTCTCGTGAACGTACAAACCCGACTCCCACGACGCCGCCAGGCCATCAATTCACGTTGCCTCCACCGCCATCGAGCTTCGCAAGCGCATCGGTCTCCACTGCACGAACCCGAGAGCATGTGCCGGTACCCGGATATCCTTGCATGATTCCCCCTCTGGGCCGGCATCACGAACTCCGTCGCTTCACCCGATACTCGCCGTTGGTGAGCTCCTCCCGAGTTCCCCTCTGTTTTCCCCACCGCCGGTTCCCCAAGCTCCAGTGCCTACTCCATTTTGTCCCCGCCAATGAGCTCCTCTCGTTCCCCCCTGTTTCTCCCTTTGCCGCCACACATAGCCGTGCGGCGCCAATGATCTCCCAATCCCGAGGCCGAAGATCCCCATACCCTCTCTCGGCACCCTCTAGACCCCCTTCATCTCTCTCCGGCCCTCGCCAATGGCCGTGAATCATCGCGATGCCATAGACACCGAAGCCTCATCTCTCGCTTCTCTCCACCCGCCCTCGACCTCCCGCCGCTGGCCAATCCCCATCACCGGCGACGCAATCCGAGCCGCTCAGTCGACTCACCTCGGTCCCCTCCCTTTGCCGGTGCCGCCACTTGCCTCAATCGACATTGATCGCCGAAATAGTAACCGCCGTCGTCGGCTGTTGGATCACCCTGGTGGAGCAGCACCTCCTCCTCCCTTGCGCTTACTGTCCGGTGGCCATACCCCCCTCGGGTTCACCATGCGCCTCGGTGCCACTGACGCATGGGCCCTCAGTCCGGTCCATGCTAGCTCACGCCAAACCCCTCCCAGTGTGACTGTCGACTGGGCCTGGCCCCTCCACTCTCTTCCTTAGGGGCCCAACAGCCAGTGATCCATGCAGCCCCTACCTTGAGGCACTGCCTTGTGGGCCCCATCCACAGGTGTAATGCCCATGTGAGCCACTGATCAGTGGGCCACCAAGGCCCACTACCAATCCCAGCCATTCCCTCTGCCCTGTCAGTGGACCCCTCCCGTCAGTGACCCAGAAGAGAATCTTGGGAATATACTTCTCTAGAAATTCCAAACAAGTCCTTTCCAGTTATTCCAAAATTCAATCTAACTTTGAAAAATCATATCTTTTTATCCGTGACTTCGATTGACTCCGTTCCAACTCCAATAATTTTCTAAAATTGAGATCTATCTTATGGTACTATTATTAGCACTAAATAGGATCTGTTTCTTGAACTTTGTGTAGATTTTGTATGTTTGCGCATAGTACCGATTGTCGGATATTCGTTTCGGAGCGGATTTAGCAGCGATTTCTTGAAGACTCGTGAAGACCTAGAGCAAGACAAGTCACTTTTGATCATCTTGAGCCCATATTTGTGAAACTAAGTACTTTGATTGCCAAATCGCATTTACTAGGCTACACAGAGATGATTTCTTGGCCGCGGTCACAAGACGACCGACGGGCCGCCAACCTATTTGCTGCATGACTTCCTTGATTGATTGTGATTCCCTTATACATCCTTGTCACCGCCCTTGATAGATCCCAATACCCGTGTCGACGGGCATGGTACCGGTGATCGCCTATCGAATTTAAAAATGAGTACGATGGATAAAACTTGGGTTTACGAAACTTTGTAAAACCCGACACCTGGGTCAGTGCCTTGAAAATAAAATGGTTTGCAAAAACCGCAGTGCGGGGATCGTGGCAGTAGGACGAGTCTCCCGTACTGGAGCTAAGGATCGATTCCTTCGGAATTTCATCTGAACATATGACAGTAAAACCACACGGTGATATGGGATAACTCCTGGCTGAGTAACTAGCCTCCCAGGGACACCTTGCATACCATTGGACTGTGGATTGTGCGGGAAGACGTCGGGGGTGCCTCCTGGGTTCCTGGCACAACATGGTCTCGGACCTACCCTGTTGTTGGTCTCGAGGACCCCTCCAGTTGGTATGGGGTAACCCGGGAGGGCTTGGGAAATGCCTTGTCGCGAAACCTCTACGTCACCAAATTGTACCCAATGCGTGTGAGCTGGTGACTAGAGTGAGTCGCGTCGTGTGGGTAAAGTATACCCACTTTGCAGAGGTTTAAACTGTTTGAACAGCCGTGCCCACGGTCATGGGCGGATATGAGGTGATTCCTTAGCATAGTTTTGTTTGATAACTGCTTGTGAAAGGATATTTGCGAATTGGGAATCTGATTTTGGAAAATGTTGTGAAGTTGTCAAGGACAGCAAGGTTGTGGGCCCGATGAGGTTGGATCAGCTGGTGGAGCTAGATCCTGGAGGCCAACTCTTGAGAGTTGCGCTGATTCAAAGATTGATACAACTCACTCTGATCGGTCGAGACTCACCTCGCCCTGATTGTTAAGAAGCACACACTAGCAGATTTAAAAAGATTGAAATAAAGTAGATCGTACAACGCTGGTTGTTGCAACAACCACCTAAGTTCCCCTGGCTTTACAATCTTCTTTCCTGCGGGAATGCAGTTTGCGCTTAGGTGGTTGTTCGTGCTATTTTCCTGCGGTATCGCGGTTCGCGGTATCGCGCTGTTCCGCGAGAATGCAGTTCGCGCTGTTTTTCTGTGGCACGCCCTATTTGGTGACGTTGTACGGTGGTGCCAGATCGGGGTGTAACACCAGCCAACCCAAGCCGGCCCAGAGTCAAGCCGAACTAGCCCAGGTCGGCCCAACTCCTTAACTGCCCTTGCCTCTGCTTGGATGAAGCCAAGCTTCACACGGCCATCATCCATCCCACCATCGCCACGTAGATGCTTCCACGCCAACTCCTCTTCCATGCGTTGCCCACTCACTCGTCAGTCGTAGCATCAGCTCGAGTCGAGTTAATCCAACTCGAGCTTGATCAGTCGACGCGGCCACCAAGCTCTGTTGCTCGCCACTCCATCACTACCACCACCTCTACCTCCCCGTCGTCCTCCCTCTCTGTCGCTCCTCGTTGACCGTCACCGACACCAAAAAGAATCGCCATCGTCTCCTCTATTTCCTAGCTGAAGCTGCCCCGGCCTCTACTCGACCTCCAAAATCCACCACTGTCATCGCCAAACATTTAGAATCTCCAAACACGTTGAAACTTTTGAACCTAAAAACTCAGTGGAGTTTGAACCTTGAAGTCCAAAAACTTTGTGCTTTCTTTTGAACTTAAAACTTTGTGCTTTTAATTTTGAAACGATGTTGAAATGCCCAGTCCATCCTAATATCCTTCACATACAAGGTTCATGGAAAAAGTCCATTTTACATCCCTTAACTATGGATTGAGTTTCATTCATGTCTCTCAACCACAAAACCGGATACAAAGTGTCCTCTAACTATTTAAACCAGTGTAAATCGAGTCCCTCAGTGGTTTGGATGGCGCTTTAGTCCTATGTAGCGTGTTGGACAATGGTTTCATCATAAATAGTGTGTTGACGTTGTGTGGAGAAGCTAAGTCACATTAAAAAATTGTAGGGCCCACATGTCAGTTAGCCATCTCTCCCTATCTCTTTCCATCCCCTCCCTCTCTCTTCCTCTTCTTAGGCGTCAAGACGAAGGTGAAGATGCCTGAGAAGGGAGGGCACAAGGTGATGGGCCGGCGCCAGCGAGCTGTAACACCCCTCTCCTGTTAACATGTATAGGTTAACAGAGGAGGAACGTCATTACCTGTAATACCTGTACCAGTCCCAAGAGACCAATTGGTACATACAGGACATCGGTGGATCACAGCCAAACCTGCTTTATTTATTATACATAGTCCTTACATAAGTTGCAGTCTCGGACATAACCTGAGACATACAACGGTACATTACAAAAGTAGGCAGCAAAAAAATACGGGTAGACCTATAACCACAAGCAAGGCTTGGGGACCTAGACCGAAACCCTAGAACTCCTCGTACTCGACTTGATCCTGGTAGAACTGGCTGAGGATGGGGTCTTCATCTTCATAGACTTCTGAGAGAAGGTAAGCAAGAGTGAGTACACAAGGTACTCAGCAAGTCACGAAAATTATATGGCATGCAAGGTTTAACAAGGAAGGTTAGGGTTATTTTCGCAAAAGTGGTTTTCAAAGATTTTGTGGTTTTAAAAGTCTAAGTGTGCTCTTTGAGTTGTTGGAAAGAAGCTCACGCTTTAATCCATTCCGTGAGTTGCTTTTCAACAACTCACCACAATTAAGTTAGCCGGGAAGAGACTCGCGTCTCAACCCATTCCACAAGTCTGAGACTTGTCACAATTTCCGATTCGGAGCGTACCATCCTCTAGTACCTCCATTTAGGTGGATTCTTCATTTTAAAACTTGCCACTTAACTCAGACAACTCAACTACGGTGTCATCCAACACCCCGGATCACACAGGCCCGTTTCTGGCCACACAGGCCATCCATTAGTCACACAGACCGATTCTGGTAACGGTTCCCAACCCGCAAAACAATTGCATAGACATTTATAAAATAAAATCTACGCTAGAGGAATCACTTCACATCCGTCCATAACCGTGGGCACGGCTGTTCGAACAGTTCATAAACCTTTACAAAGGGTGTACGCTTTTCCCATACGACGCGAGCTTACTCCCAGACTGGCCAAGCGGGGAGGTTCACGACAAGGCCTTTCCAGAGCCTTCCCAGGATAGCCCGTTGCCCTATAAAAGGGTTCTCTCAACCAAGTACCAGGAACTCATTTCCTGTACTCAGGGACGGGGGTATATCGTCCTCTTGGCACCCAACCGCTCCCACATTTATTAGCAACCGAAAACCATCCTGGAAACACTAGTTACTTGGCTAGGGGCGTCCCATTCCACCCGTGTGGTCGCATTGTTATATGCTCAGTGCAATTCCTCAAGGATACGGTCCTTAAATGTCACGTGGAGTTGGAGCCACACAGGCAGCGACGACCCATGACCAAGTTTTGTAAAAAACTATTTTATTTCGCAAATACTCGACCAAAGGTGTCGAGGTTTTAAAACCATTTTATTTAAAACCCTAGTTTTCCCCATCGTCAAATTTTTATTTTAAAAAAAATGGCATCATCGACATTCGTATTCAAGTATGAATATCAAGATGATAGGGCTACAAAGGTCAGGGCAACAATTTATCCAAGGAGGGTCAAATGCAGCAAATAGGTTAGGCCGGACAGATTCGGTTACGAACCACGTGTTGACGCCGAAAACCGCCGGGGCCGTTCGGCGCCTTGGAGACACGCGAAGGCCTGGGAGATTTGCTTCACTCCAGTGCAGGTCCTAAAATCTTGAGGTTCGTAGGCGTGCCAGTCAATTTGACCCTGCAATTGACAAGGAGATGGAAAAAATTAGATCAATGAGCCAATTGGCCGGAAGCCGATCTTGACTTGTTTGATCGGCCGATAGCCGATATGAACTGTAGCACTTATACACCGACTGGAAGCCGATGATGGCATGAACAACTAATGATAATAAGATCGAACTAGCCGATTGCCGAAGGATACTTGAAAATTGGCTATAAATTGATAAAATAGATATGCAGAATGCGTAAATAAATGAATTTGATAAACTCCAGCCGATTGCAATAGTGATTGTTCGCGTAGTACTGCCCGCGCCTGTACTCGGGCCCTTGCTCATGTCCGCGCCCAGATCCTCGCCTGCTATCCGTGCCTGTACCCGGGCCCTTGCTCGTGTCCACGCTCGGATCCTCTCCTGCTGTCCGTGCCTGTACCCGGGCCCTTGCTCGTGTCCACGCCAGGATCCTCGCTTGCTGTCCGTGCCCGGGTCCTCGCTTGTACCCGTGCCCAGGAACTTACCTGAGCTCGTGCCCGGGAACTTACTTGAGCTCGTGCTCGGATCGGCAGAATAAACTAATTGGCTAGTCTTTAGCTGATCGTAATAGTAATGTAGGAAAAAATATATAACAAAGCAAACAGAATAATCGGCTATATTTAATAAAAGATAACTTACCAGCTAAGCACTCCGATAAAACACCGCATAAAACCCATCGGCTTATTAAGGGTAAAGTTATTATCGTCAGTCTAGTAGATCGGACCCAACCGTTGCAGCACAGACTGATGATGATAACAAGACCTCGATAGGCCGATAGATCTAATGCGATCGTGATGTAAAATATGATAACTTATCGGCTATACGCCCCGATAAGACGCTTGCGCACAAGATATCAACCTAGCAGGAACGATTTATCACTGGCAGTTTAGTAGGTCGGACCCAACCAATGTAGCACAAACTGTTGATAAACCCTCCCAGTAAGCCGATAGAATGTACGCACGCATGATGTGATATACCTAATCAATCTATGAGATCAAACTAAACTGATGTAGCCATAGACAAATAGATATATCGTGGTAAGCCGACTACCATAAACCAACTAGAATATCGGACCTAACCGAGGAAGTCCTAGCCGATAGGTAGCCGGGGTGACGAGACTTACCCTCTCGCTAGAGGTCGAACTTAACCGATGCAGCCCAGCTCGAGAAGCAAGAACCCGTCGAAAGGGTGGCGATGCGCCGAATTTGTATTGATCGATTGATGTAGATACATTACACAGCACCCGGGCATACATATTTATACCCCGAGTTGGTATGAGTCCTTATTGGACACGGTACAAGATTTCCTAAACATAAAAGGAAACACTAACAGGACCCGACCGGACACAAGGTCAGGTTTCCTAAAGATAAAATATTAATCCTTGCCTAATTAACAATTAACTACCATACTGTGGTCTTCACGGCTTCTTCCTGGATTCGGTCCCTTCTGGATCAACTTCCATTAGTTAACTGTAATCTTCTTCTTAATCGAATCTGACACAGAGCCCTACCAAATTTTGGCGTTAACACCACGGTCGAAAACAGTCGTGTTCCTATTTACGCAAGTTTTAGAAATTAAAATAATTTTACATCATGGGTCCAATATGATCAAGGGTGACATGCCTTGCTCGAGGTTGTGCGAGTCTTCGACAAAATCTTCCTTCGGCGACTCCTCGAAAACGGTCTCTACGCGTCACAAAAAGAAAACATGCAAAAACACCAAGAATCAGAACCTGTCTTATACAACTAATAGTGCCAATGTGTAGATCTAATTTTTAGAATAATTTTGAGAGTTGAATGGGCTCAAACGGAATTACGGTTTAAAAGTTATGAATTTTCAAAGTTGGAGTTATTTTCTTTGGATTTAAAAAGGATTAAAATTATTTTTAGGAAAGAAAAGGAATAAAAGAAAATAAAAGAAAAGGAATCAGAGCCTGACAGTGGGGCCCTTGGGTCAGAGAGAGAGAGAAGAGGATTGTGACTGACATGTGGGGCTGGCAACAGTAAAGAGAGAGAGGACGGAGAGACAGACGGTAGGGCTGGCTTGTCAGCTGGAGAGTGAAAATCAGAGGGGCTGTCGTGTGGGCCCGGCGTGAAGTGTGTGGAGGGGAGAGGAGCGCCGACAGGTGGGACCAGGGTCCGAGAGGTGGGCCGCCCCAGCTGATGCGGCACGCCACGTGGCATGCCACGTCGGCATGGACCGTCAGAGCAGCCACGGCGGAAGATCGACGGCCGACAGTCGCCGCAGTCAATCTTGCCGGCGGCGGCGAACCACGGCGAACGGCCAACATTGGCGGGGGGCGAAGGGGACAAGGAATCATGTGAATGGCTCGGATTGGCCTATCGGGCAGCGGAAGATGGTCGGCGACGGCCGTCCAGAACTGGCGACGACGGAAATTAGGGGTTTTCGATTTAGGGGCTAATCGGCGGTGGGGAGTGGCGGAGGAGGTTCTCGGGGGTTCGGGGAGCTCAACGGTGGCGGTGGATTGGGCGGTGGAGGTCTGTAACGGCGGAGGCGCTTGGGTCAGAACACGGCGGAGGAAGTCTCTCGGCGGCGAGCTTGTTCGGGCTTGATTTCTTGGCGGCCGAAGGAGGGGGTGCGTTGCCTTATTTATAGCGAAGCTTGGGCGCTAACCGACGGCGAACAAAGGCAGTGGCACAGGGAGATAAGCTCAAGCTCGGCCGACAAGACTCGACAATGGCGGAGCTCTGTGGCTTGCGTCATACGGGCTCCAGAGAGGAAAAACGGGAAGAGGAAATGATGGTGAAGCGACGGGACGAGGTGCCTGTGCGTACCGGTTGACCTTTGGTGACCGTCAGTGAGGAAAAGTTGTGGCACCCATGTTCCTCTTTTGACTCCGGCGCTCGGTTGAGGTGACGGCGCGGATTTCTCACCAGGCGATGACGCGCAGATGTGATGGTGGTGTTGTCGACGGAGGCCAGGGCTTAAAAGGGCGAGACAGGGAGGTATGGCGAGGAAGAATCGAGAGAGCTCGGGAGAGAAGAGAGAGAACGAGCGGGCGTCGAGAGGTTGATGACGGTAGTGTTGCCGGGCTAACAAACGGGGCCGAGCGGCAGCGTTGATCTTGGCCGTCCATGTGTGAGCATCGTGTGGCCGGGAGAGAGAGCGGGGACGGGGTGGCTGACGCGCGGGGCCTGTGGGATTATAATCCACGTGCGCGCTCGCGTTGGGCCGAGCGGGCCGCGCAATGAGAGAACAGGAGAAGGCCAAGAAAGGAGGACAGCGGCCCGACAAGCACAGTGCTATTTCATCTTTTTCCAGAGATTGATTTAAAAGGATTTTGAAGATTTGAATTTGGAAATTTAATTTAAATAGGGTTTCTAATTTTTGCAAAAATTTTGGGGGATTTTGCAGAGGCTCTAGGACTAGTTTTTGGAGAAATTTTGAGATCTCACATAGGCACAAAATTCCAAACTCGATTAAAGAACCAGTTTTTGAATTTAGATTTTTATTAAAAATAGTTTTTGGCACAAATAAAATGGAACCATTACAAACCTACCCCCCTAAAGAGAATCTCGACCCGAGATTCAGAAGCTAAGCGAACAACTCGGGGTATTCCACACGAAGGTGGTCTTCTCGTTCCCAAGTGGCTTCCTCCTCTGAGTGATTGCTCCATTGTACTTTGTAAAATTTGGTCGAGGCTCTTCGCGTACGTCTCTCGGCTTATTCTAGGATGCGGATCGGTCGTTCTTCGTACATCAGGTTCTTGTTCAGCTCGATGCCTTCGAGAGGAACATGTTCTTCGGGTATGCGAAGGCACTTCTTCAACTGAGAGACATAGAATACGTTGTGCACGTCTGCAAGTTCAGGGGGCAACTGTATTTGGTAGGCAACTTCTCCTCATCAGGTGGTGATAGGATAGGGGCCTATAAATCTAGGGGCCAACTTTCCTGCCATGCCGAATCTCTTCATTCCACGCAACGGGGATACCCTTAGGTATATGTGGTCTCCGATCTCGAATTCTAGGTCGCGGCGTCGGTTGTCGGCGTAACTTTTCTGTCGGGATTGGGCGACTTTCAGATGTTCCCTTATTATCTTTACCTTTTCTTCTGCGTCATTTAGGAGATCAGGTCCAAATATTTGTTTTTCCCCCACATCGGTCCAACAGAGTGGGGTACGGCACTTGCGTCCGTATAGTGCCTCATTTGGGCCATCTTGATGCTGCTTGGTAGCTATTATTATAAGAGAACTCGGTGTAGGGTAGGCAAAGGTCCCATGTCCCTATGAAGTCTAGGGCACATGCCCTTAATATGTCTTCCAGAATCTGTTTTACTCTTTCTGTTTGACCGTCTGTTTGGGGCTGATATGCGGTACTGAAGTTAAGATGGGTTCCTAGGGCTTCATGTAGTTGTTCCCAAAACCTTGAGGTAAACTGGGTACCATGGTCTGACACGATCTTTTTGGGAACTCCATGCTAGCATACTATTCTAGCCATATATAATTCTGCTAGTTTCTTTCCTGTGTAGGTGGTCTTAACGGGTATGAAATGGGCTACCTTGGTAAGTCGATCTACGACCACCCAAATCGAGTCGTACCCGTTGGGCGTCCTTGGTAGGCCAGTTATGAAGTCCATTCCGATTTCTTCCCACTTCCATTCGGGGATTTTCAAAGGTTGTAATAATCCTGCGGGTTTCTGGTGTTCCGCTTTCACCCTTTGGCAGATATCGCATATGGTGACATATTCGGTGACATCTCGCTTCATTCCAGACCACCAATAATGTTGTTTAAGATCTTCGTACATCTTTGTACTGCCAGGATGTATGGAGTATGTGGATTCGTGGGCTTCCTTGACGATAAGGTTCCTTAGTTCCTTGTTATTGGGCACACATATTCTCTTCTTACTCCATAGGGTTCCTTGTTCATCTATCTAGAATCCAGGGGCCTTATCCTTGGGGATATTTTCTTTAATGGCCTTGATTTCTTTATCCTCTTTCTGGGCTTCTCGAATTAGACTTTCTAGGGTAGGCTGGACTACCAGAGTGGCGAGTGTTCCTTTGTTTACCATGGTCAGTCGGAACTTCGTGAGCTCGTGGCATAATTTTGGCTGAGGTGGTCGCACCAAGGCGGGATTGCAATAGCTTTTCCGACTTAGGGCATAGGCCACTACGTTGGCCTTTCCGGGGTGGTAGTGTATTCCGAGGTCGTAATCCTTCAATAGTTCCAACCATCTTCTTTGCCATAAGTTAAGCTCAGTCTGGGTGAATATGTACTTTAAACTTTTATGATCGGTGTATACTTCACACCGATTGCCGATCAAGTAGTGCCTCCATATTTTTAGGGCATGTATTACGGCGGCAAGTTCCAAGTCGTGAGTTGGGTAATTCATCTCGTGCGGCTGTAATTGTCTAGAGGCATAGGCTACTTCTTGCATTAGTACGCATCCGAGCCCTTGCCGAGAGGCATCACAATATATTTCGAAATCCTTCCGGATATCAGGCAAGGTTAGGACAGGGGCGGTGGTCAACCTTCATTTTAGTTCTCGAAAGCTTTTCTCACAAGCTTCTGTCCATTCAAACTTCTTTTCCTTCTTTAGTAACTCGGTCATAGGCCTTGCTATCTTAGAGAATCCTTCAATAAACCTTCGGTAGTATCCGGCTAGGCCTAAAAAGCTTCTGATTTCGGTGACCGAGGTTGGGGATTTCCATGCAAGGACGGCTTCGATCTTACTTGGGTCTACTTCTACTCCTTGGGTGGAGATGACGTGCCCTAGAAAAGCTACTCGATTCAGCCAGAATTCACACTTCGAGAATTTGGTGTACAACTGGTGTTCTCTTAATTTCCCTAGGACCAGTCTTAGGTGTTCACCATATTCTTGCTTGTCCTTGGAGTAGATGAGGATATCAGCTATAAACACCATGACGAACTTGTCGAGGTACTCCATGAATATCTTATTCATTAGGTTCATGAAGTATGCTGGGGCATTGGTGAGTCCGAACGACATCACCGTATACTCGTACAGGCCATATCTTGTGGAAAAGGCAGATTTGGGTATATCTTGTGGCCTAATCTTCAATTGATGGTATCCAGTTCTCAGATCTATTTTAAAGAACACGGTAGCTCCTTTGAGTTGATTAAACAAGTCGTCGATCCGAGGTAACGGGTACTTCTTCTTTATGGTTACCTCATTCAAGGCTCGATGATCTACGCACATCCGTTGAGTTCCATCCTTTTTCTTAACATGGAGCACTGGGGCTCCCCACGGGGATGTGCTTGGTCTGACAAAACCTTTAGCCTCTAATTCTTCTATTTGTTTCTTAACTTCGGCTAGTTCATTTGCGGCCATTTGATATGGTCACTTGGATATGGGTGCGGTTCCTAGTGCCAATTCAATGAAAAACTCTATTTCCAGATCTGGCGCATCCCAGGGAGTTCTTTAGGGAACACATCGGGGTACTTACTTATGACGGGCACATTTTTCAAGCTGGTAGCCTGAAGGCTAGTTAGAATTGGTCAGGTCTTTTGGGTTCTTGAAGGGGTAACCTTTACTTCTTGCCCATTGGGTCCTTGAAGGGTTATGGTTTTATCGGCACAGTCTATTTGCCCTTGGTGTTCAGCCAACCAGTCCATCCCTAGGATTAAGTCTAATTCTTGGGACTCTAGGATGATAGGGCTAGCTAGGAATCGAACCCCTTCTATTTTCAGGGTTACTTTTGGGCACGATAGATCCGACCTCATCTTCCTTCCTGGGGAGTGTACGATCATCGGTACCCTCAAGTCCCGGGTTTCCAAACCATGTTTGTTCACCAAAGCTCAAGAGATGAACGAATGGGAAGCTCCCGAATCAAACAAAACAACTGTGGGTACGGAGTTAAGGAGAAACGTACCCATGACCACGTCTGGGGCTTCCTGAGCTGTATCTGCTTGGATGTGGTTTACTCGGCCCCTTCCAAAGGCCGGAGTCGTACGAGAAGCTTGCCCGCTTGCTTGTGGAGCAGTCCTTCCTGGTGCAGGTGCAGGAGCTCGGGCAGTACTGATGTTGGATCAAGTTGGTGCAGTAGCTGCCTTGTTCTTGGGGCAATCTTTAGCATAATGCCCATAGTCATGACAGGCGTAACACCTTATTCCAGTAAGATTAGCTGGGTTTCTCGGCTGGGCACTGGTTGGGGCAGGGTTACTTCCCCTGGAGCCTGAGGCGAAACTACTTGGTCAAGGTTGTGGTGACATCGGCGGGCAGGGCGTGCTCCCAGTGGGTCGACTGTATTGTGGGACAGCCGGACGATACTAGGTTGGCTGAGTTATTCTTGGTCATTGCCCACCACAAGGGTTAAATCCAGAATGAGCCATTTTTCTCTTCCAATAGTCATCGGCTTCCTTGCGGGTATCTTCTACCATCAAGGCCTTATTAATCATTTGCTGGAACGTGGGGAAATCATGACTTATAAGCTGAATCCATATTCCCACATTCATTCCCTTAAGGAAGCGTCGGATCTTCTTTTTATTTGTGTTCACCTCTTCCGTAGCGTACCGAGCCAACTTATTGAAACGGCTCAAGTACTCGTTTATGCTTGAGGCTCCTTGCTTGAGTTGCTCAAACTCAACTCTCTTCATGTTGATAATGCTTTCGGGCACATAGGTTGCCCGAAAGGCGGTTGCGAATTCATCCCATGTGATAGTTGAGGAATCTTCATGGGCAATGCAGTAGTTATCCCACCAATCCGCGGCAGGCCCTCTTAGTTGGTGTGCCATGAATAGTATTTTCTTGATGGGAGTGCATTGGATCAGGTTAAGCTTCTGTTCTACATCTTTGAGCCAATCATTGGCTTCTATTGTCTCAGCGGTTTGGGAGAATTCCGGAGGACGGGATCGGAGGAACTCCGTGAGTTTAGCCCTTCCATTTTGTGGAGCTTGTGGGGCTTGCTGAGGATTCTGTTGGAGCATGGCCAGGCTCTAAGCTATGCCCTGCAGAATCTGTGTTTGGATGGCTAAGATTTGTTGTGGGTCTATGTTTAGTGGCCGGGGCGGAGGTAGGTCTTGCTGGACCGGGTCGGGGTGAGGGGGCGAGTTCACATTGTTCTCAGATCCTTGTTCTTGATCCTGTGGGTTATTTCCTTGATTCCGAACTGGTACTTGGTCATCCTCATAACCATACTGTGCTGGGGTACGCCATCTATAGGGGAGAAGGGAGGAGAATAATGAGGGAAGGAGTAAAGGAAGGAAGAGGCACACAAGCATAAATTGATTTTTAAAACATAGGTACTTTATTTATATACAAGAGGGGTGGCCAAGTCGCATGGACTGGATGCACACCATACAAGATGCGGACTACCATACATAACACACACGCACTATTCGCCACGACTCCTAGTGAGTTGGTGACGATACAAAAGGTCTGATGTCCACTATTACATCCTACTGCCATACACTGCTGCTGCTCTACTCCTGCTCCTCGCTCCCAATCATCACGCGCTCGGAAGGATCCTCCTCCTCAGATGGGATAGGAAGGTGAGAGGACGGGAGGATAGGAGCAACTGATAGTGGAACGGCTGGGGTGGGTGCTGGGGTTGGTGCAGGGGCGTCGGCTGCAGTAGTAGCTGGGCGAGGAGTAAACTACGCGAGATACTCACGCGCAGTCATGCGACATCGGTGATGAGGTGGAGAAGAAGGTGGGGTCGGAGAAGAACTCTAGGAGTTGGCGGCATATCCCTCAATGGGGTCAGGAAAGTTGGAGGTGTGGGTGGAAGTTAGGGTGTGTGGAGATGGAGGGATGCAGTCGCGGAGGGAGTGGTAGTGCCTCTCGAGGCTGCGGTATGCCTCTAGGAGTCGGCGGTACTGGTGGTCCAAGGCTGTGGTCATCTCGACAAAACGAGTCAAAGAAGGAGACGACTCACGGCAGGTGCAAGGATAAATGCTAGTGGAGGATCCACTAACTCGGTGGGGGAAGAAGACGAAAATGGGATGAGTCAAGGAGAGCGTAGTACTGGTCACAGAGACGATGAATGGCCGCGAAGGCCACATCCTGGTAGGCGAGCTGGAGTGTAGGCCTCACCATCACAAAACGGTGATGGCGTAACTCGGGACAGAGGAGGTGGAGGCGGAGGGTAAGGCGGCAACGGGGAGGTACAGTGGTGATGGTGAAACCGGTGAACTGTGGAGTGGAGTATTTGAGGTAGTGAGCCAAGTCTCGGAGAATCTCGACGAAGCCTCCCTGGCCTTCTCCGTAGGAGAGGTGAGTGCTGCTAGCGGCCATCTACAAATTTGAAAACAAGAAAAGAGGTTAGTAAAATTTTCGAAAATCTGCTAAGGGAAGGGAAGAAGTAAGAAAATCTTAAGTTTTTGCAAATAGTTTTCAGAACGTATTGTCCTTAGGGCCTTCCTAATCGTGGGGTTTCGTTCCTAGGGGCCAAACCTAGGCTCTGATACCACCTCTATAACGCCCCTCTCCCGTTAACCCGTATAGGTTAACAGAGGAGGAACGTCATTACCTGTAATACCTATACCAGTCCCAGGAGACCAGCTGGTACATACAGGACATCGGTGGATCACAGCTAAACCTGCTTTATTTATTATACATAGTCCGTACATAAGTTGCAGTCTCGGATAGAACCCGAGACATGCAACGGTACATTACAAAAGTAGGCAGCAGAAAAACACGGGTAGACCTATACCCACAAGCAAGGCTTGGGGACCTAGACTGAAACCCTAGAACTCCTCGTACTCGACTTGATCCTGGTAGAACTGACTGAGGGTGGGGTCTTCATCTTCATAGACTTCTGAGAGAAGGTAAGCAAGAGTGAGTACACAAGGTACTCAGCAAGTCACGGAAATTATGTGGCATGCAAGGTTTGACAAGGAAGGTTAGGGTTATTTTTGCAAAAGTGCTTTTCAAAGATTTTGTGGTTTTAAAAGTCTAAGTGTGCTCTTTGAGTTGTTGGAAAGAAGCTCACGCTTCAATCCATTCCGTGAGTTGCTTTGCAACAACTCACCACAATTAAGTTAGTCGAGAAGAGACTCGCGTCTCAACCCATTCCACAAGTCTGAGACTTGTCACAATTTTTGATTCGGAGCGTACCATCCTCTAGTACCTCCATTTAGGTGGATTCTTCATTTTATAACTTGCCACTTAACTCAGACAACTCAACTACGGTGTCATCCAACACTCCGGGTCACACAGGCCCGTTTCTGGCCACACAGGCCATCCATTAGTCACACAAACCGATTCTGGTAACGGTTCCCAACCCACAAAATAATTGCACAGACATTTATAAAATAAAATCTACGCTAGAGGAATCACTTCACATCCACCCATAACCGTGGGCACGGCTGTTCGAACAATTCATAAACCTTTGCAAAGGGTGTACGCTTTTTCCACACGACGCAAGCTTACTCCCACACTGGCCAAGTGGGGAGGTTCGCGACAAGGCCTTTCCAGAGCCTTCCTAGGATAGCATGTTGCCCTATAAATGGGTTCTCTCAACCAAGTACCAGGAATTCATTTCCTGTACTCAGGGACGGAGGTATATCGCCCTCTTGGCACCCAACCACTCCCACATTTATTAGCAATCGAAAACCATCCTGGAAACACTAGTTACTTGGCCAGGGGCGTCCCATTCCACCCGTGTGGTCGCACTGTTATATGCTCAGTGCAATTCCTCAAGGATACTGTCGGAGGATGAAACTCCAACGGCGGGGAGTCTGGAGACCCCCCCCCCTTTGAGATTCGGCCAGGGGAGTTGTTCTCAAGCGACTGCGGCGTCCGGGGGAATCGATGGATGGATGGCACACGAGAGAGACAGGAGAAGTAGACAGGTTCGGGCCGCGCGGAGGCGTAACACCCTACTCCTGTGTGTGTTTTGCTATGTGGAGATGAATGTGGGTTTGGTGTTACAAGATGAACTCAGCAGAGCTCTGGAGCTAGACCTCCCTTCCGGAAAGAGAGACAGAGTGAGCTGAAGAAGACGAACAGTAACCAGAGAGCAAGCTAGAGCAAGAGATCCAGTCCCCCCTGACCTGTGGCATGGATCCTCCTTTTATAGGCTAAGGGGAGTCCACAGTGCCAAGTATCTCGTCTGGGAGGAAGCTAGCTACCATCTGCCTTTGTCGCACGCACGCACGCGGCCGCCTGCCGCGCCGCATTGGAGGAACGTCTAGTCGCCCACGTCCTGCCTGCTGAGCCTATGCCAGAGTAGGTTCGGCACGTCTGGTCGTCTGGTCGTCATGCTGCTCGGCTGCTGCGGACGGCTAAGTCGTAGAGATGTGACAGCGCACGTCCTTGCCGCCGAAGTCAAAAGGTCTCTGACTGCACAGGCATGTGTCCACGGCGCAGGCGTGCGTCCACAGGGGGCCATCAGGAGACGCCCACGCGTGGCAGAGCAGGCGACAGGCGCGACAGGCCCTGTCGCCTCGTCATTAATGCAGGTTGTTGGAGAATTGGTCCGCTTGAGTCCCTCGAGTCAATTGGCACCCAGGACCGGGCCGATCGGCACCCGGGGCTGGGCCAATTGGCACCCGGGGCCAATCGGCACCCGGGAGCAAGGCAATCGGCACCCGGACAATCGGCCTCGGGACCGGGCAATCGGCACCCGGGCTATCGGCAATCGTCCTCGGCACCCAGGACCGGGGGCCAAGTCCGTGGTTCCCGGGACCGGGGGGAGTACCCAGAAAGGTGGCTCCCGGGTCTGGGGGCGAGTCCCGGGGCCGGGGAGGGGGCTCCCAGGCCCGGGGGCGAGTGGCGACCCGGAAAGGTGGCTCCCAGGTCCGGGGGCGAGTCCCGGGACCGGGGAGGTGGCTCCCGGGCCCGGGGGCGAGTCTCGGGATCGGAGAGGTCCCCGGGGCGTGGGGCCCGAGGAGATGGCTGCGAGCCGTCGTTGCGACTCGATGGGGAGTGCGCACCCGGGCCAAGGCAGTGCTCATGCCCAGGTACTTAGCGGGAAAAAGCCTATAGCCAGCCGTCACCGGAGCAGAATGCGGGCCCGGAGGAGCTGATGTGGCCGAAGACCCACGCGTCCCCAGGGTATGTGGGACCCCCAGTTCCATTTCGCCGATAGATACGGTCCTTAAATGTCACGTGAAGTCGGAGCCACATAGGCAGCGACGACCCATGACCAAGTTTTGTAAAAAAACTATTTTATTTCGCAAATACTCGACCAAGGGTGTCGAGGTTTTAAAACCATTTTATTTAAAACCCTAGTTTTCCCCATCGTCAAATTTTTATTTTAAAGAAAATGGCATCATCGACATTCGTACTCAAGTACGAATATCAAGATGATAGGGCTACAAAGGTCACGGCAACAATTTATCCAAGGAGGGTCAAATGCAGCAAATAGGTTAGGCCGGACAGATTCGGTTACGAACCGCGGCCGAAAATAGTCGTGTTCCTATTTACGCAAGTTTTAGAAATTAAAATAATTTTAAATCATGGGTCCAATATGGTCAAGGGTGACATGCCTTGCTCGAGGTCGTGCGAGTCTTCGACAAAATCTTCCTTCGGCGACTCCTCGGAAACTGTCTCTACGCGTCGCAAAAAGAAAACATGCAAAAACACCAAGAATCAGAACCTATCTTATACAACTAATAGTGCCAATGTGTAGATCTCATTTTTAGAAAAATTTTGAGAGTTGAATGGGCTCAAATGTAGTTACGGTTTAAAAGTTATGAATTTTCAAAGTTGGAGTTATTTTCTTTGGATTTAAAAAGGATTAAAATTATTTTTAGGAAATAAAAGGAATAAAAGAAAATAAAAGAAAAGGAATCAGAGGCTGACAGTGGGGCCCTTGGGTCAAAGAGAGAGAAGAGGACTGCGACTGACATGTGGGGTTAGCAACAGTAAAGAGATAGAGGACGGAGAGACAGACAGGTAGGACCGGCTTGTCAGCTGGAGAGAGAAAATCAGAGGGGTTGTCTTGTGGGCCTAGCGTGTCGGTGTGTGGAGGGGAGAGGAGCGCCGACAGGTGGGACCGGGGTCCGAGAGGTGGGGCACGCCAGTTGACGCGGCACGCCATGTGGCATGCCACGTCGGCATGGACCACCAGAGCGGCCACGGCGGAAGATCGACAGCCGACAGTCGCCGGAATCGATCTCGCCGGCGGCGGCGAACCACGGCGAACGGCCAACATTGGCGGGGAGCAGAGGGGACAAGGAATCATGTGAATGGCTCGGATTGGCCTATCGGGCGGCGGAAGATGGTCGGCGACGGCCGTCCAAAACCGGCGACGGTGGCGGAGGGAAGAGGTCGTCGCCGGCAACCATTTGGGCGGCAGTTGGCTCGGGTTTCTGGTCGTGTGAGTGCCGTTTTTCGTGAGGAAGCTAGGGGAGGGGGTTAATTGGGCTATACCTCTGTCAATTGGCTGGAAACAGGACGGCGGCGATGGAAATTGAGGGTTTTTGATTTAGGGGCTAATCGGCGGCGGGGAGTGGTGGAGGAGGTTCTCGGGGGTTCGGGGAGCTCAACGGTGGCGGTGGATTGGGCGGTGGAGGTCTGTCACGGCGGAGGTGCTTGGATCAGAACACGGCGGAGGAAGTCTCTCGGCGGCGAGCTTGTTCGGGCTTGATTTCTTGGCGGCCGGAGGAGGGGTTGCATTGCCCTATTTATAGCAAAGCTTGGGCGCTAACTAATGGCGAACAAAGGCGATGGCACAGGGAGATGTTAACGCCAAAATTTGGTACGATTCATTATCAGGTTCGGTTAAGGAAAGAGGCTATATCAACCGATGGAATCTAATCCAGAAGAGCCCGAATTTGGAAAGGAATCATGAAGACCATAGCATGCTGTAGCACCCCCTTCCCGGTACCCCCGTACGGTGATACCAGAGAGGAAGCGCCCCGCAGGAGATTGGCGGAACCAACTCCCACGGAACCGCGATGCCGATACCAGTCCCAGGAATCCTTGCTGGTACCCGCGGTCAACGGAGATGTACCACAGCAAATAACTAAATACATAAATACATATGTATACCTTTACAAGTTGCGGCCTTGGGCAAGCCCTGAGCAGCAACCAGCAAACAGAACCACAGCAGCGGAACGACAGCGCAGAGAGAACCCAATCCACAAGCAACGGCTTGGGACTAGGAAGGAAACCCTAATCTTCACTTCAGCTTCATACTTCCTGAAGGAGGAGAGAAAAGGAATGGATTGAGTACTTACGTACTCAGCAAGTCACGGAAAATGTGAGTATGCAGGCTATCAAAGATAGGCTGGGGTTTATTTCGCAAACCATTTTAATTTGAAAACACTTTTGAAAACCTAAGTGTGGGTTGTCTCAATGTGATTGGAAGGAGGCTCTCGCCTCGATCCTGTCCGCGAATTGCTTTTCAACAACTCAAGCGGACTAACCAGATTTTAATTGATCTTAAATATTCTTATACCGCCTGTCGGATCACGATAGCGGTCCTAGTGGATCTGCCCTCCAGCAGCTTCCACTGTATCAACATCTATTACTTTATTTTCAATTTCGTCCTCACCAGGACGTAATCTCATGTTTCACTTTAGTCCCATCCGGGACATCATTTCATCTCATCTCATCTCAGCGGCTCCTCGAGCCATTCGTAACTCATCTCATAACTCATCTCGATGGCTCTCCAAGCCATCCTTAATCTCAACTCAAACTGCTTCCACTCGGGAAGCCTAACTATGATGCCAATCGACATCCCGGGTCACACAGCCCCGTTTCAGACCACTCAGGTCATCCATCAGCCACAAAGGCCGATTCTAGTAACGATTCCCATACCACAAATCTCTTTCGCAAACACTTGCAAACAAATCTACGCTAGAGAAATCACCTCACATTGCCCGTAACCGTGGGCACGGCTGTTCGAACAGTTTGGTATACCTTTGCAATGGTTGTACGCTTTACCCACACGACGCGAGCTTACTCCCACACTGATCAGGTGGGGAGGTTCGCGACAAAGCCTTTCCAAAGCCTTCCCAGGATAGCACGTTGCCCCATAAATGGGTGCTCACACTCAACCAAGTACCAGGAACTCACTTTCCTGTACTCAGGGACAGGGGTATATCGTCCTCTTGGCACCCAGCCAGTCCCACATTTATTAGCAACCGAACCATCCTGGGAACACTGATTACTCAGCCAGGGGTGTCCCATACCACCCGTGTGGTCGCACTGTGACATGCTCAGTGCAATTCCTCAAGGAATCGGTCCTTATATGCGAATACGAAGTGCCACCACACAGGCGATCACTTTGCACCGCAGAGTCTTTCGCAAATAAATTTTGTTTCGCAAATCTCGCCGACATCGCATGTCGGGTTTTTAAATCGGTTGGAAACCCTATTTTTCCCAAATCGACAAGCAATTGTGTTGTGAGTGGAATCATCGGAATCTATGCTCAGAGAGCACGGTCACCGAGGTACCACGGGGTGGAGCGACAAGGAATAGGGTATCAAAGACCTACAGGGTTTATGCAACTACCGGGCAGGTCCGTCGGTTCGACACGCAAACCGAGGCCAATCAATTTATCGTGCACACTAACAATGCAATTTTTGCAAACAAAACATTTTAAATTTAGGAGCAATATGGTCAAGGAGTGACTTGCCTCAGACTTCGTCTTCAATCTTCGCGAGAATCAGACGTCCGATGAATTTCCGATGCGTCGACTACGCGCGAAACGAGAGAAAACACACAAAACCCTAAAAATAATAGACTATTATTAACAACTAATAGTGCCATGAGGTAGATCTCATTTTTAGAAAAGTTTAGAGACTTGAACGGGCTCAATCGGGGTTACGGTTGAAAAGATATGAATTTTGGAAGCTTGGGGATCTTTTGGAATTAAAAAGAAATTATTTGAATTTCTGGAAAAGGAATTATTTTGGGATCAGTGGCTATGAGAGAGAGGGAGACTGAGGGTGGCCCACTTGTCATTGGCACAGAGAGAGGAAGGTGGATGACATGATGGCCCCACATGTCATTGACCTAGAGAAGAGAGATGGAAGGGCCCACATGTCAGAGAGAAAAGGAGGTGGAGGAGTGCCGGACGGCTACAGGGGTCGCCGGGAAGATCGACAGCTAGCGGCGGCCGGGGAGGATTTCGGCGAGCGGCGGCGCGCCGGGAAAAAGGGACAGGGCGCGGAGGGACGGAAAGGATGAGGAAGAGGTGTGCCGGCTCGAATTGGATTAACGGCGGTCGACGGCGGTCGGCGACACGAGACAGGAGCGGCGGAAGAGAGAGAAAGGATGGGCGGCGGCGGCGGAATGCCGGCGGGTGGCGGAGTGAGGTCGGAGCTTGGGATGACACGGTTGGGCGGTGCTCTGCGGGGAGGAGAACGGAGGGAGAAAGATGGTCTCTACCTTGTGCGACGGTGAACTCCGAAGCTTCGCAATGGCGGGCGCGGCGGCCAAATTGGGCTTTCTCTCTCGGTGCCAATGGGCGCCGGCGAGAGATGGGAGAGGTCACTGCATGCCGGGGAACACAAAGACGGCGGCGGTTTGGGTCGATTGGTTCGGGAGCGATGGAATTGGAGGTACAGAGAGGCTCTAATGCGGCGCGGAGAGAGGTTGTTGGTGTTTGGCTGGTTGGGGCTTGTTGCTTGGTGTCTGAACGAATGGGAGGGCGGCTCTATTTATAGAAGAGCTCCGGCGCTAGCGGACAGAGGGCGGAGGCCGGAAGGGATAAGCTTGAGCTCGATTGGCGAGGCGCATCAATGGCGCGGCGCTGTGGCCTGCGTCATCCACGCGGCTGAGGGAAGAAATGGAGCGGGGAAAAGATGGGGCAGTGATGGGACAGTGTGCCTGTGCGCGCATGATGCCATTGAGTGACCGGCGGTGAGAAAAGAAAAGAGGGCGGCGGCAACTTTTTGACCGCGAGCTCGCAGCGGCGACGGCGGAGCGTGTTTCGCGCTGAGCGGCGGGCGGCGGGGTGGATGATGATGTCCGCGAGGTTTTGAAGAGGCCGACCGGTGATAAGGCACGGCACAGAGGGAGCACAGGGAGCGGGTTCGGGAGATTTCCAGAGAGGAGAGAGAGAGCGGCGGCTGGAGGTGGAGGACGACGACGTGCCACCGGGGCTGACATGCGGGTCGCACGGAAGAAGCCATCTCATCCGTCCGTGCGTCTGTGTCGGGCGGCCGAGGAGCGAGGCAGAGGCGAGCGGCTGACCGGCGGCCCTGCGGAGAGACGGCCGGCTCGGGAACGGGCGAGAGGATTCGAGAGAAGAGAGAGAAAAGAGAGAGAGCGGAGGTAGGGGACGGGTCCGACGTGCGGGGTCCACATGTTGCGTCTGGGGACTCGGCTGAGGCACGGGCACGGGAGCGCGGGCGCGGGCGCGAGCGCGGGCGAGGGCGGGTGCGAGGCGGGGCGCGGGCAGCGAGGGCGCGGGCGCGAGGGCGCGGGCGCGGCTGGCGGCCTGGCTGGTGGGTCCCGACTTCGGCTGGCTGCGACAGAGGCCGAGGAAGAGAGGAGGAAGGGAGGCCGGGCCGAGGGAGAGAGGGAGATAGGGAGGCCCAAGCGATACAGGAGGCTTTGACATTTTTCCAGAAATTTATTTGGAGAGATTTTGGATGAGTTTCTAATAGGGATTCAAATCAAAATTGATTTTTGCGGCCCACCAAAATCTGGAGAGTTTTAAGGAGGTCTGGTACTAACAAAATTGGGATATTTTGTTTGGATATAGAGATATATATCTGAAGGAAGGTCTAGAGAGAGAGTTTTTTTTTGAGGGATAAATTGGAGATTTATTTTGGACTTGAGATCTGGACTTCTAGGACTTTTGGGAGTTTTTGAGAGGTGTTTCTGTGGCTTGGATTTGAGCACAAATATTTATGGATTGATTTCTAGAAAAAGAAAAGAGAAGATTCGTCAGTGACTTTGAATCGGAACTTTGATTTAAATTGGGACTTGATACCCAAGGATATTTTGAGAATTTTGTAATGGAATAAATTGGAAGTACCTTGAGGGAATATTAGAAATTGGGATTAATTCTTGGGATTTGAGGACTTTTGGAAATATTTAAATTTGGCAAGTTGCGGGAAGGGAGTTCTCGATGAAAATCTGAATTTTTGAGAGGAGCAAAATGAAGAGATTTCGCTGAAAGGCTGCAAAAGTTGACTTCGAAGAGTTTTATCGGAGGGCTTCGAATTGCAAAATTCGAACCCGGGTATTTTGGGAGGAGTGAATAGAGGCTTCCGAAGGATTCGAAGGGGTTTAGATTTTGAATTTTTCTGAGGGGGTTTTGAGAGAGACAATCGAACTGCAAAATTCAAGTCTCGGAATCGGAAAGGATTTAGAGTTTCAAAGGGAGCTTGGATCTGAGATCTACGGCACTTAGTCCTTAAGCACACACATAAATCCAAAATTTTTTGAAATTAGGGTTTTTACGAAAATAGTTTTTAACGGCCCAGAAACCGGGGCGTTACACATGCTGGTTTAGTATTTTATCTATAAATTAGGTAGCTTTAATAATTTTTAGATAACCTAATCTCGTGCCCGATCAGGGCTTGTTGTTTTTCCTTTTATAGTTAGGAAACTCCTATTTCATATCCGATCAGGACTGTATCAACTTGGGGTATAAATACGTATGCCTGGGGACCGTGTAAACTATCTCACAGATCAATACAACTTCAGCACATCGCCACCCTTTTCGACGGGTTCTTGCTTCTCGAGCCAGGCTACATCGGTTAGGTCCGAACTCCAGCGAGAGAGTAAGTCTTGTCACACCGGCAATCTATCGGATTGGTTAGGACTTCCTCGGTTCAGTCTGATATTCTAACCAGTCTACGGTTGTTGGCTTACCACGGTGTATCTATTCTGCCTACGGCTGCATCAGTTAAGTTTGATCTCGTAGTCCGAGTAGATATATCACATCACGATTGCATAGGATTTATCAGCTTATCGAGTTTCGTTTATCATCATTAGTTTGTGCTTCATCGGTTAGGTCCGACCTACTAGACTGGTGATAATAAATTTATCCTTGTTGAGTCGATAGGTTTTTATGCGATGTTTTATCGGAGTGCTTAGCCGATAAGTTATCTTTACTTTATATCCAGCTGATCTATTATGGTAGCACGATTAATCTAGTTTCTATCGGTCTAGTGTTGTTAACGTTAACCCTATACTGTCTCAGTTCGGTCCAATCTATCAAGGTTGGTGTTAACAATACGACCATCAGTAGTTACTAGGTTTTGTCTCATCGGAAGCTGGATGAAGCCGATTGTATTGTCTATTGATTATTATTCTGCCTATCTACTCTACCATCGGCTTCTAGCCGATGTCCAAGTGTTTTTTCAGCAGTCGGCTGGCTTATTATTTGCTTATATCATCATCGGCTTCTAGCCGATGTACAAGTACTATCGGCAATCGGCTGGAGGAAGTCTGTATCGGCTAGTTGGCCGATTGGATCACTGATCTAATATTTTCTATCTCCTTGTCAATTGCGGGGTCAAATTGACTGGCACGCCTACGAACCTCGAATTTAGGACCTGCACTGGAGTTAAGCAGATCTCCCAGGCCTTCGCTGTCTAGTGCACTGAACCAGATCATCAACTCGTCTCCAACGCTGATCGGTGATTTTCAGTGTCAACAGGAGATAAGCTCAAGCTCGGCCGACGAGACTTGACAATGGCGGAGCTCTGTGGCTTGCGTCATACGGGCTCCAGAGAGGAAAAACGGGAAGAGGGAATGATGGCGAAGCGACGGGACGAGGTGCCCGTGTGTACCGGTTGACCTTTGGTGACTGTCGGTGAGGAAAAGTTGCGGCGGCCATGTTCCTCTTTTGACTCTGGCGCTCGGTTGAGGCGACGGTGCGAATTTCTTGCTGGGCGATGACGCGCGGATATGACGGCGGTGTTGACGACGGAGGCCGGGGCTTAAAAGGGTGAGATAGGAAGGTATGGCGAGGAAGAATCAAGAGAGCTCGGGAGATAAGAGAGAGAATGAGCAAGTGTCGGGAGGTTGAAGACGGCACTGTTGCCAGGCTGACAAACGGGGCCGAGCGGCAGCGTTGAACTCGGTCGTCCACGTGCGAGCATCGTGTGGTTGGGAGAGAGAGCAGGGACAGGGTGGCTGACGCGTGGGGCCCGTGGGATTTTAATCCACGCGCGTGTGCCCGCGCTGGGCCTAGCGGGCCACGCAGTGAAAGAACAGGAGCAGGCCGAGAAAGGAGGACGGCGGCCCAACAAGCACAGTGCTATTTCATCTTTTTCCAGAGATTGATTTAAAAGGGTTTTGAAGATTTGAATTTGGAAATTTGATTTAAATAGGGTTTCTAATTTTTGCAAAAATTTTGGGGGATTTTGCAGAGGCTCTAGGACTGGTTTTTGGAGAAATTTTGAGATCTCACATATTCACAAAATTCCAAACTCGATTAAAGAACCAGTTTTTGAATTTAGATTTTTATTAAAAATAGTTTTTGGCACAAATAAAATGCAACCATTACACGAGCTGACAACGACGAAGGTTGTGGATGAGACAACAACGACGCTCGTGGAGACAAGTGCACCAGGCTTAGCTGCCTCCAGCCCCTACCCCACCTCCCCTCCCCTCACCGCCGCTCGAGCGGGGGTGGCGCGGCTAGATCGGCCCTTGCGGGCGTGGGCGAGCCGCCACCGAAGATGACTGCGGGCAAGCAGGTCATCGAGTTCGTCCACCGCCGTGATTTCAGCCACCGCCGCCGCCACAGATTTCAGCTGGGGTCATCATGCCACCACCTCGAGGATGTCACTGAGAAGCAGCAGTGCCACCTCGAGGATGTCGATGCCTCTGGTTCCACCCCGACCACCGGCCCGAGCACCACGGGTCACCACGAGGTCCCCGGCAAGGCGGCGGCAACGCAGCTCGTCAAGGACCTCACCCTCGACTATGCCGGCCGCGCTCACGTGATGCGAGGTAGAGAGGCATGCAAAGTGTCACGCCCAAAAATTCACAACCAGAATTCTGAACAATATGTGTATTAAATCCCTGTCCAGGAAAAGCAAGGGTACACAGAGACATATTTACCATACAGAGTGTGTCTTACAAACATCATAAATTGTCTTACATATGCAGTAGAAAACGAGAAAGGTAAATAAAACTAAGACACACAAAGGCTCTAGTCCATAGGCAACTTAACGGCAATACAAGCCTACTCCTCCTAACGATCTTCATCGGAGTGGAACTCCAGCTCTGGGGGGGGGGGGAGCAAGGTTGTCAAAATCTCGATTCTAGCATGCGATTTTATAACTTTACGGTTCTAATTAAGGGGCTTGATTCTACGATTCTATATAGGTAGAATCTACGATTTTACGATTTTTATGTATACGTTTTTATGATTGTGATCCAACTTAGGAGACGTTCGATATGGCTTGTAGGGGTGGCTTATAAGCTGCACGCAAAACGAGAAACATCGTTAGCGCATGATTAATTAAGTATTAACTATTAGAAACTTGAAAAATGGATCTATTTTATTTTTTAGAGATGTTTTTATATAGAAAGTTTTTAAAAAACACACTGTTTTGTGTTTTGGGAAGCGTGTTAATGCAAACCGAGGTATAATCCAGAAGCTAGAAGCAAAAACGAACACTACCTTAGAACTTTCGATTCCGATTCAAGATCGTGATTTTAACAACCTTGGAAGAGAGCAAGACTGAGTACCACCCACGGTACTCAGCAAGCCACGCTAGCAAAATGCAATAATGCACGGGTGGTAAAGAAGGGCTTTAAGGCTCATTTGCATAAAGCAGTTATGAACAGTGGTAGTTGTAAAACAGGTAAAACAATTGTTATATTAATCAGTATTAATCCATCAGTAAACAACGCTACACCACGTTGAACAAGCCCAAACCATCCATCCTGATTCTACAATATTTTTAAGTCAAAATTATTAAGGTGAGACTAATCACGGTGGGTCTTGACCAATCGCCCACAACCATAGGCACAGCTATTCGAATAGATTTACTTTGACAGAGGTGTACAACTGTATCCACAAGACACAGCCCCATGCACGTTCCCGTGCGCCAGCGTGCCACCACGGCACCCCGCCAAGAGGCTGTGATAGGACCATTTACGCAACTCTTCCCCAACCATCCACACAACGCTGAGGTTGCACCAGCCGATAGGGCACACCGTGTCAGACAGGCTACCCCCTATAACGCCCTAGCGTTAGGCATAAAACTTATTTAAATAAAAATCTATTCACGAAAATTTGGTTATTAGTTTGACGTCATGAGTGTGCTGGGGTCTCAATCCCCTTCCTCTCTAAATCAAGTTTCCCCTCTCTGTGGTCTATTCCCTAATTTAAATCAGCCCAAATACAAGGCTCATCCATCTATTGAATCCCTCCCAAAAAATTCAACTCAAAAATCAAATTCAATTTCCCTCTATTCCCTTTAAAATACCAAACCCCCTATTGGACAACGGGCCTCTTTCCTCTGTGGCTCGTTACTGTGCCGACCGGCCCGCTTCTACTCTCCCCGCGCGGGCACGTGCCCCGCTCGTGCTGAGGCCAACACAAGGCTCTCTCTGTTCCTCGCCGTCTCTCTCTCTCTCTCTCACCGTCCCCGATTCAAAATCACTGCCGCGCCTAGGGTTCCATCATTCCCGCTCGCCCTCACCGACCAAAAGGACGCCGCCGTCACTGCCCTATGCTGGAGACCGCCTTGTCTTCGCTCACCGCCAACCGAGCTCGCTCGGCTTTATGCCGTCATCCTCCCTCGCGTCACCGAAGCCGCCGCAAGCCGCCAAGCTCTAGACGCGCTCGCCTGCCCCCGCAGTCCCAAAAGCTGGAGGAAGCCTCCCCTTTTTCTCCTTCTCCCCCTCCCTTTGTGCCCAGGAACTGTTCAACCTCCAACCTTTGTCCTCTCCCCACTGCGAGCCCCCTGCGCCACCCTCGTCGTGACCCGCGGTGGAGCGCGCCCGCTGACGCCGCCTAGCCTATGCGCCGTCCTCGCCTTGACCATGACAATCCGCCGCTCACCACGGGAAATCCCCATGCCACCCCTGCTCCACCGACCTCAAGAGCTACCTATAAAATCCCCGTCATCGCCTAGGTTCTCCCTTTCCCAAAAACCTTTCTCAGAACCACCTTGGAGCCACGCCGTCCCGTGTTCATGCCGCTCAGAGACCGCCTCTTGGAGGCCTCCGCCGCCGTCGGTCCCTTCTTCTCCACCAGTTCGCGCTGAGGCCAAACGATCACGTTCGTGCCGTCGGCCGTTCGTCACTGCGCAGTCCAGTTACGATAGTTCCCCGCCTCGGTTCTTCCTCTCTATTCCTCCCTTAGCTTCCCTGGATGTCTGCCGGTACCTCCCTAAGGTCTAGCTCCCCATCGTAGGCCCCACTCCACGACCGCCGCGCCACCGCCACCCTGTTCGCCGCCGCCCATCGTGTAGCACCATCCGCTGCCCAACTCTGCCCCGAGAATCCCTACTGGACCGCGTCGGGAACACTCCACCGCAAGGAATCACTCCACAAGGCCTCACCGAAGAAATCCCCAAATCCATGCCGCCTTGGAAGGCCTTCGAAATACTCCTTTGTCAACCGTTTTCCGATGAATCTGAACAGGTGGATCAACTCCCTGTGATCTCTTCTCCCCGTCGATTCCCTCGCTGTTGACTACACCCCGGCGAAACTCTCCGATGAGCTCTGCCACGGCCAGCCGTCGGATTTCTGCATTGTTCTTCGTCTACCTCTCTATGCGCACAGCTGTGAGAACCCGATGACCCCTCCTCGCCTTGCACAAGCTCGGTCCACCAAGGACTATGAAACTGCGTGCGGGTCCCGCCTCGCCCTGTACACCGTGAACTACTGGCTACGCCTAGACCACCGCCACCAAAGTGTCGCCCCTCACCGTGGACCTGGTCCGCGTGAACCGAGAGGCTACCAAAGGGCCACACACCGGGCTAGGTCCCGCAAGTCAGACCTCGCCACGCCCCTCCCCTGTTGCTAGGCCATGAGGCCGTTAGGCCTAGGCCGTTTCCCCGGAGGCCATCGCCACGTGGGCCACCTCGGCCGACTCGGCCCAATCCCACACGCCCACCACCCGACCCCCTGACCCCTGGGCCCCGTTGTCAGTGGCCTAGGGGGGAAGTAAAATAGAGAACCTCCTTTCTAAATACTTTTTCAATATTCCAAAAATTCCAGAAACCTTCCAATATTCATATATTTTCAACTATTCGTCCGATTGACTCCGTTCCACTTCCAAATTTTTTTCTAAAAATGAGATCTATCCGATGGCACGCTTAGAGGTCACTAATAGGGCTATTATTATAGTCTTTTTGTTGAGTTGTCTCGTTTCGCATGTAGCATCGGAGTTGGAGGAGCCTCAGGACATAGATCTCGAATGCGAAGCTTCAGGTCTTGAGCAAGGCAAGTCACCTTTGAACTTGTTGCGCCCATATTTGAGGAACTAAGTACTTTACCTGCAGAAACTACATCTTCTAGGTTACACTGAAATGATTAATCGGTCGTGGTCGCGAGACGACCGACGGGCCGCCAACCCATTTACTGCATTGTCTCCTTGATTGTTTGTGATCCCCTTAACATCCTTGTCACCTCCCTTGACAGATTCCGGTACCTGTGCCGACGGGCATGGTACCGGTGATCGCCTATCAAATTTTTAAAAAGGACTACGATGGGTAAAACTTGGGTTTACAAAACCTTGGAAAACCTGACACCTGGGTCGGTGCCTTGAAAATAAAATGATTTTACAAAAATTGCGATGCGGGGATCGTGCTAGCAGAGCGAGTCTCCCGCATTGCAGCTAAGGACTGATTCCTTTGGAATTTCATCCGAACATACAATGGTACAACCACATGGGTGATATGGGACAACCCCTAGCTGAGTAACTAGCCACCCAGGGATGCCTTGCATGCCATTGGACTGTGGATCGTGCAAGAGGGCGACAGGGATGCCTCCTGGGTTCCTAGCATAGTATGGTCAAGGACCTACTTTGTCGTTGGTCATGGACCCTTCCAGTTGGCATGGGGTAACCTAGTGTCAACTTCGAAAATGCCTTGTCACGAAAACCCCTAGTCACCAGTTGTGTCTGTTCATTCACAAGCTGGGTGATAGGGTAAGTCGCGTCGTGTGGGTAAAGTGTAACCCCTCTGGAGAGGTCTAAACTATTTGAACAGTCGTGCCCACGGTTATGGGCGGATGTGAGGTGATTTCTTAGCGTAGTTTTGTTTGACTACTGCTTGTGAAAGGATGTTGTGGAAAGGGCATCAATTTTTGGAATTGTTGTGAAGCTGTTGAGAACAGCAGGGCTGTGGGCCCAATGTTGTTGGATCAGTTGGTGGAGCTAGATCCCGGATGCCAACTCTTGAGAATTGCGTTGAATCAAAGACTGATACATTTCACTCCGATCCGAGCGAGACTCCACCTCGCTCAGATTGTTGAGAAGCACACACTTAGAGTATTCCCAAGAAATTCAAATAAAAAGAATTATAAAACAACCAGCCACTCTTTGAAGCTTACATTAACCACTTAAATTCTCATGGTTTGTTGAGTACGCTAGCACTCACCCTTACTTTATATATACATATCCCCCCCCCTAGTGCTAGAAGACAAGATAGACCCAACCGACGAGGAGTTCTTCCAGGAGCAGGCTGGTTTCGAAGAGTTTTAGGGTTTTGGCTTAGTTCCCGAGTCGTGCTTGTGGCTTTGGGCTAGATTCCATTTCCGCTCTTTTGCTAATGTATCGTTGTGAACTCGGGGTATATCCGTAGTTCCAACCTGAATGTAAGACTATGTTTATTAATAAAGACAAGTTGTGCCATGACGTTTCCATCACCTGTTGTACCAACACTATACTCCTAGGACTGGTACGGTTATGCAGGATAATTCTATGGCTCAGACTCATCCTTCCCGAAAGGTCAGTTTGGGGCGTGACACTCCCTTGCGCACGATGGATCCAGAAGCCGATCAATCCGTAATCCAAGCTGACGCAACTCCATCACTCCCATCCTCACCAAACATGCCCAAGAGAGGGAAGAGCTACGCTACAAGCCCAGCTGTTGCCCACACTGGCTTATGGTAAGTACGGAATTCTACTCAAGGGGGTCCCGTGAACCGGTTCTTAATTTCCATGGATTCAACTAGCAAAACCATGCACCCACAGCCCACCATAGGTCATATTTTAATTATGTGATTATCCATTACCAAGGTATCCATCATCTCGACACATGGTTGAACATAAATGTCATAATGAGTATTCATCCTCAAAGTGTGCTAGTTTAGTCTAAGCATGGCTAAGAAAAACCTAAGTCATAATCTAGTCACATTATTACCCAGGTTATCAAGGAATCAGGATTGACAAACTAGGGCTTACAATATAGACTTAGGTTACTCCCAATCCACATGTAATAATAAAACAAGCAATTTTCTTTAAACAAAAGAAATAATTTACATAAATTGGATACAATATGTTCAAGACGGAGATGCAACTTGCCTTGCTCGGCTTCTGCGACTTCTGCGACCACTTTGTAGTACACTGGGGAGTCGGAAACGTCGGTTTCTACCGACAACCAATGCATAAACAATAAACAAAAGTACATAAGAACACTGAAACAGAGGCTAAAACTATTTTTAATGGATTCTTGGCATTTTTATGGATTTAACGCAATTTAAATGGAATTAATCGGGCCTCGTATGAATTAATTATGAATTTTTGAAGATTCACTGTATTTATACTATACAAAGAAAAGTCCTTAATTGATTATTGCGCATTAAATAAACTTTATGGCGTCAGCTGACAGAGAGGAAGCTGGCGCCGACAGCGGGCCCCACGAGTCAGTGACTTAAGGCGGCGAGCGCACCCTGGACTGGATCCACGCATGGCCGGCACGAGCATACCACATGGCTACCGACGTGGCAGCCACGACAGATGAAGATGCCGACATGGCGCCAATGTGGCAGGAGTGCAGGCACCTGGGACGGGGCCACGCGTGATCTATCGAGGCAGATCGGACGGCCATGGCGGCGGCAAGCATGCCACCAGCCTAGACAAGCGGAGCGGCTATGCGCGCAGCCCAATGGTCGCCGCCGGCAACCATCCGGCACACAGAGGGAGGCGGCAAAAAGCAGGGAAGATGGGGAAGGAGAAGGAAAGCCTCACCGTGGGTTCACGGTGACGGAGGCACGACGAACTACGGTGAAGAAGAGAAAATGGCGGTGGCGGAGTTTGGGATCGACAGCGACGGCGCGTTTCGGCGATGATCGATGGGAAAAACGCAGTGACCTGAGGGGCTGAGGACCTTGCAAACATGGGTAAGCGATCAAAGGGAAAAATGGCCGATTGGAACGATGGAAAAAAGCGAACGGAGAGCTTTGGCAGCGGCGGAGCTCACCTTGCTCGGTGAACGGGAGCTCCAGAGCCGGAATAGGGCAGCGAACGGGCGGATGGGTTGCTTCCGGGCGCGGAGGAGGCCAATGTGTGACTCGGCAACGGCTAGGACGGCAGCGAGTGGCGGCTAGAGACAGTGATTGGCGGCGGGATGATGCAAACTCGATGCGTGAGGTGCTAGGGAGCTCGGCAAGCACGGATGAATAGGGGGTGGGATATATTTACCCAGAGTGAAGAAACCATGGGCAAGGCGGTGTGATTTTCACAGAGAGAGGCGAGGTCGGCAGGGTGGCATCGTGGACGTGTCCGCGTGCGTTTTCCACTGCCGAGTGGGGGAAGGGACGCGCGGACGTGGGGTGGACTCGGTCCGCACGAGTTTGAACAAAGGGCGGATGGAAATCCGATGGCGTCATGAGCTCGATCCCCTTTGGCTGATTCTGTTGGAGATTGAAGGCGAAGCTGACAAGCTTGTCAATGGGAGGAGGGCGAACGGGCGCGGCCGAGCGAGCTGGGGAGAGGAAGCAGGCCGGCGTGGCGCGGCGAGGAAAGGAGATGGGCCGAGCGCAGCGCACACGTGCGGGAGAGAGTGGGAGGGGATGGCCCACTGGAAAAAGAAAGGAAAAAAGGAAAATAAAGGAAGGAAAAGGATTTCCAGTTGTTACTTAATTCCGATAAAACCTTTTTATTTATTAAAAATACTTTCGGTGCTCTGAAAATTCCAGTAAAATTCTTGTTAATGTATTTTGGCAAGGAGAATACAAGAAAAATATTCTCAGCCATGGCAAGTTATTATTTAATATTTTTATTTATATTTCTTCACTCTTGCCTTATAAACAATTTCTTTTATTCCAACTACAAGATTGAGTTAAGGCTCTATAGGGTGAAACTCAAGGTGTGACATAAAGCACGCTGTTCCACCTTGCCAGTGTTGTCCCCTTCTTGGAGCCCCTTGGCTCCTCTTCCTCCGCCTCCCCGTCGTCGCCCTCGCTGGCCACCTCTGGCCGCACGGGCATGGGTTGACCTCCGCCACGCAGCCGCCATCGTTGCAGCTCACCTCGATGTCGAGCTTTACTTGCCTCCTCGTGGGCCTTGGGGAGTTCCTCCGCATCCTCTCCGCCCAGGTCACCATCACCAGGGTGGAAGCCGCTGGCTTCGAGGACGACCTTGCTAACCCCTCCGCCGCCATCTTCCTAGCTTCCCGGTGTCGCTGATGTGCAGTTTGAAGCCGCCGTCATGGGTCGCGCCATGCTCTTCCTCCACGCTGGCACACACCGCACCGACCCACCCGCTCAAGCCGACGGTGGCACTCCTCAAAGTGGGAGATCCTGTGCAACGGAGGCGAGCAACAGGGCCAGGTGGAGTGGCGCAAGCTCGATGACAGGGCGGCGGCGGCTGGCAGCGGCTCGACAAGAGTAGAGGAGAGGAGAGAGGGGAAGAACAGAGAAGAAACGTGATCATTGACATTTTGGGTCCCGTTGTATTTTTTATTTTTTATTGACTATACTACCATGTAAGTATCATGTAGGACAAATACCAGGTCAATAAGCCATGTAGGACAAAACTGCCATCCAAACCATCGAGGGACTCGATTTACACTGTTTTTGATAGTTGGGAGACATTGTATACTCGATTTTATGGTTGAGAGATGCATATAAAATTCGACCCATAGTTGAGGGACATAAAGTGAACTTTTTTCCAGGTTCTTTCGTCGAGTTTAGGCCTGGAATAAACTAGATTGTTCCTCGGGCCTACACTCCGATTCGGCCTAGTGAAAATACGAGTCTGGACTACAATAGCAGGCCGGCGAGGGAAAGCGGCCCGGTTGTGCCTTACAATATATGAATTTTTTTATTTTTTTAGAAAAATATTTACAAAAGTATATTTTTGTTTCAAAAATTTACAAAAATATACTCTTAACGCCCTCCGAGAGGGTGTTTTTTTGAAAAACGCCCTCCTAGAGGGCGATTTGATGACGTGCCAAACGGCCGTCGACCGCCCGGCCGATGGCCGTCTTCACTTTTGCAGGCGGCACCCTAGCCGCCCGTTAGGAGGGCGGCAAGGGGGCCACCTGCAAAATGCCTAACCCTGGGCCGCCGCTTTTTCGAGCGACCCCCTTGCTGCCCTCCTAGTGGGCGGTTTTTCCCAGCTAAGGGGCTGGTGGCAAAATAGCCGGCCCTTGGCCATTTTGTGGGCGGCCCCCTTGCCGCCCTTTGGGCGGCAAGGGGCCGCCTGTAAAATGACCCTTTTATTTTAAAAAAATTCTTTCCGAGTAAAAAATCGCCCTTTAGGAGGGCGATTTTTTGCTGCCTCGGTATAAAACCCCCTCCCAGCCTCCGAAAAGTTCATAAAATTCACAAAAATAACAGAAAAAAGAGAGAGCTGAGAGCGAAGGCGAACGAAAGCGGCGAAGGCTTGCCGGTTTGCGGATTCGTTTGCAGGTAATATTTTATGTCTCTTTGCAATTTCTATTTCTATTCATCAAGTGATGTAGTATGTGTAGTATTGTACAAGTTATTTCACGGGTAAGGGAATGTTAGGTTTGGTCCACAGGGTGTAGATCTTTTGTAGTTGAGCATAACGGCTAAGGGCATTGATAGGCCGGATGAGAGAAGTTAGGTTTTTTTTACCAGATGAGTAGCCCTAGTTCGAGAAACGTTAGGAAGATGGAAATGAGGACGATGACATTTCATTTTTTATAATCATGTGTAGTATACCCTAGGTATGTAATTGTATAAGGTATTTTTGGCCTAGCGAGTTATAACTTACGTTTATTTGGTTATAATGTAGGTTGCTATGGATGCATTCAGTATGTCCAGTCGTCAATGACCTCCGATTGGCGTGCCTCCGCTGATGTGTTAGTGCGAAGATGATTACAAAGTTGCAATAAGTCAACAGGATCACACATACCGGCAAAGGTATTGGATGTGTGCTAATTACGCCTACTCCCTAGAGAAGCCGAAGCCACAAGGGAAGAAAGGGAAGTCGAAGAAGTTAGTGGAGGTAATACGAATTATCTTGTAGTACGAAATATTTGAACCTTTGAACTAACAAATTTGCATATGCCAAGGCACCGAAGCCTCCTCCACCTCTGTGAGACTTTGTGAAGTGGATAGATACGGAGGTCCGTCCACAGGACGCAGAGTTTCTTTGCAAGTCACAGGAATGGCACAGGGAGCGCCTCGAACGTCTTTGGGTGGCGGAAGAGGAGTGGGAGGCTGAACAGAAGAGGAAGGAGGAGAAGGAGCGGCAGGACAAGGAAGCCTGTGAGGCAGACAGGGAGAGGGCACTACGTGCAAAGGAAGCTAGGCCGGAGGCGGCGAGGAAGGGGAAGTACCCACGCTGCACACAGTAGTTGCATATCTAGTCGGATATCCATTTGAAATACCCTAAGGCATGTAATAACGATAACTAGAAACGTTTCATGTGGTGTTTGTACTCATTGGATGGATAATTTCATTAGGTTTGTAAGCAATTAGCGCGTGCTTGGTTGTCATCGCTCAGAATCTAATTTCGCCATGAAGTTGAAACTCGAAAATTCATGATTTTTGATCAGTTTCGTCGTAAACGTAGACCGTGAGGAGTACATCGTTTGATCGACGAGCGTAAACAAAACAAAGAGGTTTCTCCAGTAAACGTAGAATTAATAAAACATGACATACAATAGGCTAACTACTACAGGTACAACGTACTATGGCCCCTGGCTGTAACCTCTAGACCTCTTCGTCTTCCTACCCTGCGCTCGCACCTGGCCCTATGAGTACGTCAGCTGGTCTGCTGGTATGGCACAGCCAGCACGGGTCGCCTGCACGGGTGTGGCAGCTGGTGGGTCTTGTGTCTGCGGTGGCGGAGCTCCTTCAAGCTGCGAGGAACCTAGTACCTCCTGGATCTCCTCGTCCTCCAAGTCGTTGCCCTTGAAAGGATCCGGTACCCAACCGCTGCCGCGTGCGCCCTGCGCAGAGGAGCCAACGCCAGCAAACATCCTCGGCGCTGTAGAGTGGAAACCTGTGCACAAAATTGTTGATAATTGCAAACCAGAATTCTGCAAGGCAAAAGTAAACTTTGATCTAACCTGAAGGACCTCCTGTGGTGGCCCCAGGGGCACTGCTCATGCCCTGCTACGCGTGCGGTTGTGTGTGGTACGCTCCCTGCGTGGACGTGCCAGCTCCGGAGGGATGTAGGTATGGTGTAGCGAAAGCTGCACGGAAGCATATTGATGTAAAACGGTGCATGTCGTAGAAGGAAACATGTTATGAACTGATGGTTAGCGGAATCTACCTATAGAGGGGCCAGCTCGCTGACTGGAACCCTGTTGGTGCACTCCTACTCCTGCAGGCCGTGGCTGGTGCTGACGTACAACTATGGGAGGTACCGCATCGACCGCACGACAAGTGAGCACACGAATCACCGTGAGCATCGACTAACGGATCCTCCTGAAAGTCGTCATCTGCTCCTCCACAGTCAGCACGATCCCAACATCCAACCGTCTGAACGCGGCGTCTACATCAGCCTGAACCTGTCACGCTGCGTCGGCCTATTTCAAATGTGACGTGAATATGTGTTAGAACCATGGACACCTACAAAGGGAATAGCAAAGTGCAAAGAGAATGTGACTTACCGCACGGAAGTAGTCCTAGTCACGGTGTCTAGGATACGTGTCAGTCGCAACAGTGACATGTGGCTGTGGATCATCTGGGGTGAATGTCACGCGTGTGCGAGTGCGGGGCTGGTACCACTTGAGGTATGCTAGGTAGGTGTCCTCAAGTCTATGGACGTACCTCGTCGATGACCTCCTCTATCGCCAACAACCAATCCTCCACGTACCCCTGCAGTCGAGGATACCACTGAGTGCCACCTGCCTATCCCCTACGATTATACCTATTTTGCGGAGAGTGCATTAGACTTCATTAAAGAGTTGTAGTACTCAACAAAGATCGTAGATGTACTAACTGGTGCACATCGCGCAGCACAACCATCTCCACGGGCACAGGGAAGAGCTGATGTAGGCCGAACTGTTGCATCATGCGCTGCAGACAGTGGGGCTCGACGAAGATGTCGAACACCAACGGCACTGTCGTCATCCATTACGCCTGGTCACACGTACAAAGAGCCGAGAGTCCGAGTGGTGCATGGGCCGCGATGGCCTGCGGACTATACGGCTCCTAGACGACGTCACTGAGCTGTAGGCGGTCGAACTCCATAACAAAGCCGGAGTAGGCCCTCCTAACCTACGTGTGGGCGTAACGACGCTGCAAAATAGGACAAGGGGAACACATCAGTGTTTGTGCATAAGTGGTAAACCTAGAATTTCATGTTACGTACCTCACGGCGACACCATCCCGTCCCCATAGTCGGACGGTCCTCGGCCAACTGCCCATACAAGCCTCCAAGGCCGCCCTCGTAGGGAGAGTGCTGAATCAGAGGGCAACCTATCGCGAACCGCTCAGCCGTCCATAGCTGCAGAAGGAGAGGGTAACCGGCGAGAATCGCACCTAGATTGGTCTTTGTGCACACGTCACAAAGAGCACGGTAGTCGCCGCTAGCACAGTAGATCCCCAACTCCACTGCAGTACGTAGCCATCCTCGCTGTCGGCGATCGCACGAGCATAGTGGATCAATCCCTTGTCCACCGCGTGCCCCGTCGTGCTGGTGAACATCACCCACCCGAACAGCCACAGCAAGTATGCCTCCAAGCTCCGCCGCACTGAGTATTCATCGGCGTCAGGGTCTAGCTAATTAGGCTGTAAAGCAACATTATAGTCAGCATCACTGTTGCTTTATAGATCAGATGATTGTAAATCGAAGGAATTCATGACTTACGGTGAACTGTAGTAGCCACGACTGCAAGGGGCTGCTCGTGGTTTAAGGCGGTAGCGAACCTGGCATACCAAGTCCAGGTCGACGGTGCACGGCCTCGAACTGAGCAGTGATGTCCTGCGACGAACCGTGCGCCCCATCAACCAAACCGACTGCGTCCCCTGCGAGGGGAAGTCCCAGCAGGTAGGACACGTCCTAGAGTGTGGGAGTCATCTCGCCGCACGGTAGGTGGAACGTGTGCGTCTCTAGTCTCCAGCGATCCACCAGTGCTGCCAGAATGACCGGTCAGCGTCCCATCGCCTGGCGGGGTCCCTCTCGTCCGGTGCGGGCTCAACTAGCCTGCACAACGGAAGAAGTCCAGCCTCACACAACCTGCAGAATATAGCACTGTAGTCAATATTGGAGAACATAGATATGTACAAATGATGTGAATGAATGTTGGTACAGCTCTTACCTCTCATGGAACCGAGGGTCTATCCGCAGGAGGTGACGTGAAGGCCGTGACGGAAGGTGCCTAGCTGGGCACCCTCGACGGCTGACAAGTAAGACCGGTGGGACTGGTCGTGGCCTCGGTCGAGCAGCTCCGGTGTATGGTACGCCATACCTGCATGTAAATAGAGAGTTAGCGTAAATTGTATTGTCAAAGCAACAAGTAAGAGTAAGTTAGTAAAGTTAATTGAACAACCACATTACAAATTATTGTTAAGGTTTATATCATTATTACATAATAATAAAAAACAACAGCACGATACATATCGTTCTATAACAAAGATCAAGCATGGACTTACACTACACCGCAGCACCACCAAATGCTTAAGAACGTCTAGGACAGAGTCATCTTGAAGTTGTGCCTTCACCCGTAGAACGACTGCCATCAACACCTAAACCCGACGGTCTAGCTTCCGTTGCACTTGGACCGGCTGCATCCTTTGGACATTTCTTATACGTATGGCATGTCTGGTCGCACTTTGAACAACGTTTATGCCTTCCACCGGCTTCTGACTCATCCATATCATTACGAATGCATCTTGTCTTGCGGCGACCTACTTTGTCCCTCAATTTTGTTGGGTCAGGAATGTAGATAACATGAGGATGCTCGGTAGTAAATGTCTCCGCAATACCGAACCGTATATCTCTCTACTCTAGGTACTTAGATTGTTTCTTTTCTAAAATAAGGTGAGACAAAATGAAGTGCTTCTATCCCGCACTTACCGCTCGCGGCAATAACATGAGAACATGGCTTGTTGAGCAGAGTAGGCTTTCGGCACGAGCACTTGCAGGTCCCGTCTTCCTTCACTACGCACTCCTGCACAACTCTTTGGCGGTAGATTCCACGCATGCCCTTGTCGACACACAATATTTCAAATTTGTGCTTTTGTGTACCTTGAGTTATAGCTCAATGTCTTCGGGCATTATTACTTTTATCTTGCATGTACTTAATCAGTAGTGTACCAAAGAAAAGATTATTGTTTGCTATTGAGGGGCCAGCTACTTTGAACCAATCTCTGAAGTACTTGCATGTGCCATGCAAGATAAATTCAACAATGCCAACAAGTGGGAGCCCTCGAACACCACGCATCACCCAGTTGTAAACCTCTGCCAAATTTATGATCATTATGCCAAGTCGAGAACCATCTTTATCATACAACAATGCCCATTTCTCCTTTGGCTCATTCTCAATCCACTCCGAAAATTTTCTAACCGAGGATGCCGATCTTCTTCTCATACATGGTCCGTCACTTGATAGAGGTCCAAGAGCTTGTAGAGCCTCATCCCCTATAAGGGTAGCCCTCCTGGACTGCTCATTTGTTTGTTTAGATGTCAGCTCATCCAACCTCCTCCAAAGCTCATTGAACTTTTTCTCCTGATTATAGGCGTACAGTCTCTTAAAAAGATCCATAAGGTGTTTATTCTTAAACTGCCTGTAGAAATTAACACCCATATGACGCATGCACCATCTACTTTGAATACTAGACCACCTTGGTGGGTATCCTTTCTCAGCACATCCATCCCTCAATTCCTCAATTGCCCGCAACAAGCCGGCGTGACGGTCATGTATTAGGCATACGTCCAACCTCAGTCGTACAACTACAGACTTAACCCTTTCTAGGAACCAGTTGTTGACGCTGAAAACCGCCGAGGCCGTCCGGCGCCTTGGAGACACGCGAAGGCCTGGGAGATTTGCTTCACTCTAGTGCAGGTCCTAAAATCTTGAGGTTCGTAGGCGTGCCAGTCAATTTGACCCTGCAATTGACAAGGAGAGAAAATATTAGATTCATGAGCCAATCGGCTGGAAGCCGATCTGGACTCGTCTCATCAGCCGATGGCCGATATGAACTGTAGCACTTATACACCGGCTGGAAGCCGATGATGGCATGAGCAATAGCGTAATAATAAACATTACACTAGCCGATCATCGGAGGGATGCTCAAAAATCGGCTGTAAACTTGATAAAATAAGTAAGCAGGATGCGTAAATAAATGGATTAAATAAACTTCAGCCGATCGTGGTTAAAATTACTAATGTCGCCGCGAAGATACTGCCCGCACCCGTGCCCGGGCCCTTGCTCATGCCCGCGCCCGAATCTTCGTTCGCTGTCCGTGCCTGTGCCCGGGTTCTTATCTGTACTCATGCCCGGGTCTTTACCTGATGTCGTGCCCGTGCCCGGGTCCTCACCTGTGTTCATCCCCGGGTCCTCGCCTGCTAATCGTGCCCGGGAACTTACCTGAGCTCGTGCCCGGGAGCTTACCTGCGCTCGCGCTCGGATCGGCAGAGTAAACTAATCGGCTAGCCCTTAGCCGATCGTAATCGTAATGCAGGCAAGAATGTATAACAAAGCAAGCAGTATAATAGGCTATATTTATTAAAAGATAACTTACCGGCTAAGCACTCCGATAAAAACACCACATAAAACCCATCGGCTTATTAAGAATAAAGTTATTATCGTCAGTCTAGTAGATCGGACCCAACCGTTGCAGCATAGACTGATGATGATAACAAGATCTCGATAGGCCGATAGATCTGATGCGATCGTGATGTAAAATATGATAACTTATCGGCTATACACCCCGATAAGACGCTTGCGCACAAAATATCAACCTAGCAGGAACGATTTATCACTGGCAGTTTAGTAGGTCGGACCCAACCGATGCAGCACAAACTGTTGATAAACCGCTCCCAATAAGCCGATACGATATACGCACGCGTGATGTGATATACCTAATCAATCTATGAGATCAAACTGAACTGATGCAACCATAGACAAATTAGAAATATCATGGTAAGCCGACTACCATAAACCGACTAGAATATCGGACCTAACCGAAGAAGTCCTAGCCGATAGGTAGCCGGTGTGACGAGACTTACCCTCTCGCAGGAGGTCGAACTTAACCGATGCAGCCTGGCTCGAGAAGCAAGAACCCATCGGAAGGGTGGCGATGCGCCAAATTTGTATTGATCGATTGATGATGATTACAAAGCACCTGGGCATACGTATTTATACCCCGAGTTGACACGAGTCCTTATTGGACACGGCACACAATTTCCTAATTTACAGGAGGAAATATTAATAAAACCCGATCAGACACGAGATCAGGTTTCCTAAAGATAAAAACTAACACTGCCTAAATAATAGACACGGTAAATAACTGCCATACTGCGGTCTTCACGGCTCCTTCCCGGATTCGGTCTCTTCTAGATCAATTTCCGTTGGTTGACTGCAATTTTCTTCTTGACCGAATCTGATATAGGGCCTTACCAAATTTTGGCGTTAACACCAGTACCAGCTATCAGTGTTCTCGCTCTCAACAAAAGCAAAAGCCACCGGTAGAACTTGGTTGTTCCCGTCAACTCCAATTACCGTCAATATCTGTCCTCTGTACTTTCCAGTCAGGAATGTCCCATCGATGTAGATGATGGGACGAAAATGCACAAAGGCCTGAATGCAAGCACCTATTGCAAAGAATACCCGTTGCAGCACACTTTGATTACCATGGTCAATTGATGAAAAAGCTTTCAGGTCGTAGTAGGTCTCTGAATTCCTCTGAAGAATACAGGCTAACAGACGAAACAAATTATCATAAGATTCTTCAAATGTGCCAAACCTCATCTCTACAATCTTCTGTTTCGCCCTTCATGCCTTAGCATAGCTAATTGTGTACTTGAATTTCTCTTCAATATGTCTAACAATTGACCTTGGTTCGTACACCAGGTTATTCACAATGTGGGAGTACATCTCTATTGCAAAAAATGCAGATGTCATGTTTCTATGCTATTTCTCGACACCTTGTAAGTAACATGAATGCTCGGTCACGATTGAAACTTGTCAATAATCTTTTCATTTACCCTTGAATGCGTGTATCCGCCATAGATACCCATCCTTCACGCACTTCACTTCATACACTGACTTGATTGACTTCACGACCGAGAACTCTCTTTGAAGTGACACCACCTATTGTTTCATTGCCTCCTTCAAATCCTCTATATATGCATACTTAGCCCCCTAGATGACCTCATTCTCCTTGTACTCCCATGGCAAATGATGCCGCTCGGAGATAGCAAGGCCGGAGAAGTCCTCGTTGCTCCATTCTGCAGGCATCACATTGTCCTTATCAGACGAATCATCATCCTCTGCATACTCGTTTTCAGCATTGTCGGCGAAATAGGACTGGGGGTCCCTCGGTCTGCAGGGACGCGTGGGTCATCGGCCACAAGCTCCCCACGGGGCCATCCCTCCATCATCCCCGGGGACGTCATCACCAGCACAAGTCTCCTTCGGCCCCGGGCTCGCCCCCGGGGCCCGGCCTTCTTTGGCCCCGGGCTCGCCCCGGGGCCTGGTCTCCAGCAGCCCCGGGATCGCCCCCCGGGGCACGGCCACCATCGGCCCGGGCTCGTCCCCGGGGCCCGGCCACCATCCGCCCTGGGATCGCCCCCGGGGCACGGGCACCGGTTGCCTTGCGCCGTGCCTCGCCTCCGGGCGGCACCGTGTCACTCCCTGCCCGGGGCCCACCTGTTGGTCCCGGCAGGCTCGCTGGACCAGCTCCCCAACTACTTCATTAATGACGAAGCGACAGGGCCTGTCGCCCCTGTCGCCTGCTTGCCACGCGTGGACGTTCCAGGACGGCCCCCCGTGAACTCCTGACAATGCCGTCAGAGCCTTTTGACTTGGAGGCTTGCGCCATCACGTCTCCACGCTCCAGCCGTCCTCCGCAGCCGACCTACCAGGCGTGGTCGCAGCAGGCGGCAGCAGGCAGACGTGCAAGACAAGACGGCAACAAGACTTTGACAAGACAAATCATACCTAGCTCTCTCATGCACTGGCACTGTGGACTCCCCTGATTCTATAAAGGAGGATCCAAGCCACTGTGAGAGAGGAGAGGGAACTGGACAGAGCTTTCCCTGTCTCCTGCATCTCTTGCTTATTCTCTAGCAACTGTTCCTCTTCTCCGGCTCCGGCCGTGAGCTAGCCTTACCTTGTAACTACCATACTACATTCATCCACCACAGATAGCATACACACAGGAGTAGGGTCTTACGCTTCCGAGCGGCCCGATCCTGTATAAATCCTCGTGTCTCCTCTGACGTGCTGTTCATCGCCTTCTTCGCATATCTTTCTGCTACACCCGAAGCCGGCTCCGCCTGAGAACTACTCCCCTGGCCGAATCTCAAAAGGGGGGTCTCCCGACTTCCCGCCGTCGAGGTTCCATCCTCCGACAAGCATCTTCCCTATCCATTTCTTCAACGATGGTGTCGATTAGTTCTCCCTCATCTGCCACACCTGTTGGCTACCTATCTTCTTCATTCCCTCTTTTATTTTCTTCCATTGTTTCGGCATCACTTCCCGTCGTACTTGAACCCTCATCATCTTGCACGGGCATTGCAGCAGCGGTGTTATCCTTCTCATACACCAACACAAATATACCCAGTGGCCAACCACGTTGGAATGCATTCTCCACGTACCATCTCCAAGTGGCAGTGCAATCCACCAGCATCAGTTCTCAAAAACAACCTTCAACTGCACGACTGACTACAACATACAAGGTTATTGTGTTGATCTGAGGGTCCAGTCGAAATCCTCGCATCAGCCAATTGTATATTGACTCGAAACTTCTCTCAACTAGGGATGAAAACGGTCGGAAATGGTCGAAAAACTCCTCAATTGTTTTCTACTTCTACATTTGAATACGAAAGCGAAAACGAAAACGGTAAAGCCGGACACGAAAATGAACACGAACTTACGGAATTTCAGGAATTTCGAAAACGAACCAATTCGAGCGGAATTATGTCGAACACGGTCAGTATACGAAAATTAAATACGGAATACCGACCCACAATGCATAACAATTAACAAATGCATGATCCAGTACATAACAATTAACAAGTGCATGATCTAGTTCAAGTGCATAATATAATAATTAACAAGTGCATGACTCTTGGTCTTAAATATTAACACAATTGTCGACACGCAAATACAAGTCTAGAACAAGCAATTAACAGAACATCTACAGTTCATCAGCATCATCCATGATGTCAGGATCACTTTCCATGTCTTTTGCTTCCTCATTGTCCTCCTCAGAGTCCTCACCCCCCTCCTTCTCCTTGTCCTTTTCCTACAAGTTTTGCAAAGTGAATTAAAATTAGATGTAGCAACTAGCATACCATTTTAGAATCTGAACTAAAATTAGATGTAGCAAGTAGTCAATAAATATACCTCAATTTTCAGTTTAGCCACAACATTAGCCAAAGCCTCAACCTCAAGGTCACTCACAATTGATCCAACCATTTTAGAATCTGAACAATAAATGAGAAAGAAAGGAAAATAATCAATGCAATTTTTTGCTGCAATTATAAGTGTCTAATAACTGAAAAAAAACAGATAAAATGAGCACCTTTTCTTGCTGCAACAACCCAATCCTTTGTGCAAATTAATGCATGTACCATCTCAGGATCAAGACGACTTCGATAGGGATCAACAACACGACCAGCAGCACTAAAAGCAGACTCGGATGCTACTGTTGATACCTGTATGGCCATTACATCCCGAACAATTTGCGAAAGGGTAGGATAGTCTTCTCTCTTGTTTTTCCACCATGCTAAGACGTCAAACTCACCAACAATTTTCAGAAGTGGTTCTACAATATACCTCTCCAACTCATTTGACTCAACCATAGCAGGTTCACTTGCATCATATAAGAATTTTCTAGGTCATGGTCTACATTTCCCATTAATATATCAGCTGTGTTACTAGGTCCAGGTGCAGCCCCTTTACTATTTTTCTTTGATGATGCAGGAGCAGAACTTACATAAAAGTTGTACAGTTTCTTTACCACACTAACAAACTCATCAAGTTCAACTTGATAATGATCACCATAGAACTTCTTCATATAGTACTCTATCAGCCTTTTCTTATACCTAGGATCAAGAAAACAGGCTACAGCTAGAGCAATGTTGGACTGCTGTCAATATTTGTCAAATTTGTCATTCATAGCAATTGCCATATCTCTAATTGTAGCATCTCCACTACAGCACCAATCATCAAGCAAGAGCTTTATATCACAGAAACCTCTATAAAATAAGTTTGCAGTAGGATATGAAGTGCCAGAGAGAATTTCAATGAGATCATAAAATTTCTTCAAGCAACCATAAATTGTCAATGCATTGTTCCATTCAGCAGAAGATGGAGAAATCTTGGCATACCTCTTGCGACTTGAAGACTTCAGCCTAATAAATGCATCCTTGTAGTACAAGGCATCTCTCAGCATTAGGTAGGTAGAATTCCACCTGGTTGAAACATCCATCGAGATACCCCTCTTTGTATCCAACCCAGCTTCGGTGGCACGCTTCATAAGCTCTTCCCACTGCAATGGAGACCCTTTCACAGCTAGTACAAGTGATTTGACCTTGCTGATTGTTCCTGAAATGACTTTCAACCCATCTCTAGCAACCAAATTGAGAATATGGCAGGCACATCTAACATGAAAAAACATCCCATCACAAACTAGGGAACTATTAGCATTCTCTTTCAGATCTGAAATTATATCGTTGGCAGCCACTTCATTTGAACTAGCATTATCCAAAGTCAAAGCAAACAGTCTATTTTCAATGTACCATTTAACCATAACTTCAGTGAATGACTCAAACAACTTTGCACCAGTATGCCTTCCTTTTACATTGAAGAAACCAATAATTCTCTTTTGCATATGCCAATTATCATCTATCCAATGAATAGTAACACACATGTATCCTTTATTTTGGCATGAGGACCACATATCCATTGTTGCACTAAAGCGGCACTTGACAGTTTTCAAGTGTGCATACAAAGTTTCTTTTTCTTCAAGATATTTGTCCATTATTTCTTTCCTAACTGTGACACGGAACTTTATCGGAAAGCTAGGACGGAGAGATTTTATGAAATCAACAAGATACTCATGCTCAACTATATTGAAAGGATATTCATGCATGGTTATTGCCAAATTCAATTTCTTCAAGCTAGCTTCTTGGTCATATTTGTAAGGCTGGAAATGAGCAATTTCAGTACCAGGGTTCTTACCAACTTTAAGCTGCTGTTGTCCCTCAACAATACTGTGCTTTGACTTCAAATGGTTCTTGAATGCAGTCGTCCCACATACGCCCTCAGCTCTGTACCTCTGCTTGCAGTTAGGGAAATTGCAGTATCCCCACAGCTGCTCAAACTGCTTTCCATCCACCTCTAAAACCTCCTTTTTCTTGGTGAAATACTTCCAGACAGATGATGTGCATTTCTTGAACCTCTTGCCAGAAAGGTGAGCCTGCTCTTCATCCTCGTCATTCTCATCATCGTCGACATTAATTGGAGTTGTGGTAGCTGGAGTTGTGGTTGTTGCTGGTGCGCCAGTGCCACTGCCACTGCAACTGGTGTCAACATTTGGAGCAGAAGAACCTATCACTAATGCTGCTACTGATGCTGCTGTAGTTGGACTTTCACAAGTTCCACTAGAGCTAATACTTTGAGATGCAGGCCTTTTACTCCTTGATCCTGCCAAGAGCCAAGTGAAACATTGCTAAATCAGTGCATGCTGGTCCCAAATAATCAAGCAATCGGTCCCAAATCAGTACCTACTGCTGGAGAAGCCGTTGCAGCTGGTGCCGCTGCCGGTGCTGCTGGCGGCGCTACAAGGTGGCGCACGCTCTTGGTCTTGGTTTTGCCCTTGCCCTTCGTTCCAGGAGCAGAACCACCTTCTCCAGTGGGCGCCATCGACGGGCAGGGTGGTGGCGCTGGCGGGGTGGCGATGCGACGATGCGGCCGACGGACGTGGAGCTGGCTAGTGGCTGGGACTGGGAGCCTGGGACGATGGGTGACGGCCGGCGGCGCTGGTGATCCGGGACGCGGGCAGCCGGCGGGTCGAACTGGAGGCGCGACCGTCGCGGCCTCGCGGGGTCGGAGTCGCGGTCACGTGGATACGGGAGCCGGGCCCGGGAGGGAATGGGGAGCGAAGCGCCGCGCCGCCGCCAGCCAGGGACAGAGTCGCGTCGGATACGGTAGTGGAGAGTGGAGACTGGAGAGTAGGGTTTTCATTGGGCTGGGCCGCTGGGCTGCAGATTGGGCTGTGTAAGCTGAGAAGAAGGGAAACGGAGAGGGCACGCGGGCGAGGGCGTGGCGAGCACGGCGAGGGGCGCGGCGAGGGAGCGGCGAGGGGCCAAATTCGGTTTGAACCGAATTTCAAAAACGGAATATTCCGAATTAAATGTAGAAAAGTAGAAAACGGTCGAAAAACGTCCAAACCGTTTTCGTTCCGATTTCGAATTTGGTGTTCCGAATTTCGAACCGAATTCGAATTTGTCCAAAAATACGAATTCAGACGGGTTAAATATAGAAAACGATGCCGTTCGGTTCGGGGTATTTCTGTTCCGTTTTCATCCCTACTCTCAGCTGGCCTATCAATGCCCTTAGCCGTTGAACTAAACTCCGACAGATCTACACCTTGTGGACCATACCTAACATTCCCTTGCCCGTGAAATAACTGAAATATCACCTTATTTGACATATCTGTTCATGAAAAAATACAGTTAAACTAGGTACCAACATTCTCCTCACATCTAATACCGTTTAATCGAGATTTTATAACTACAATCTCTACACAAATTACGTTGCCTAACAGATTGACTAAAAACCTACAGATCTACGAGTAACAACTTATTTTCATATAGTACTATACACGTAATTAGTAGTATTACACGTAACTAGTATAATACTACATCAATTCTTACATAGAAATAGAAATTGCAAAGGGACAATAGATTTTACCTGCAGACGAATCAGCAAACTAGCAGAGCTTCGCTGCTTTCATTCAGCCTCGCTCTCAGCTCTCTCTCTTCTTTTTTTCTGTGATTTCTGTGAATTTTATGACATTTTTGAAAACTAGGATGGGGTTTTATACTGGCCGAGCTATAAACTGCCCTCCCAGATGGCGGCAAGGGGACCGCCCGCAAAAGTGTCGGCCCCGCGACCGGCATTTTTGCAAGCAGCCTCTTTGCCGTCCTCCTAGAGGATGGTTTATTTATGGCCAGGCGGCCATCTGCAAAAGTGCAGACAGTCGTCGGCCAGGCGGCCGATGGCCGTCTGCCACGTTATCAAATCGTCCTCTGAGAGGGCTTTTTCAAAATAACACCCTCCAGGAGAGCGTTGAGAATATATTTTTATAAATTTTTTTAAAAAAAATACTTTTGTAAATATTTTTTTAAAAAAAAATTCACAATATACTACAGCACTATAGTATATGTTACCGGCTGTACCTACTACGACCGATGCATATGTCTGTTTCTGTACCGTGACAGCAATTCCCTGCTGACCACGCATTGGCAATGCATAATACGCAGACAAGAATCAACGGTGTAGTACTAATTAAAACGAATGGACTAAAACATGTTTTTCCGATCTAGAAGTCAAGTGGCAATGGGTTTTTCAAGCCCGTGTTGTGGGGGTAGCCATGTTTGGCACACACAAGTTGAACTCGACAGCTGCTCTACTGAGTGACTTAGTAACACGTAAAACAAAAAAAGTCAGTAATTGAATACTAACTATTATAAATTTTAAATAAATATTTAATTTTATAAGAAACTCTTACATACAAAGTTTTCGTAAATAATTCAGTAGTACCGTTTATTGATTTAAGAAGTTGGTAAAAAAACAGTAGTTTAAACTATAACCTCTTGAAAATGGTCCTAAATTTTTGTGCTTTTCCTGTCCTACCTGGAAGAATACGAAGTTATCTCATAATTCACCGGGCCAGGGAAAAAGGCTGGACGAAAGTAGAAGATTCTTCGATACTATTCCTATTCTCTTGTTCACTCTTCGTGCGACACATTGCGCGTACGGTAGGCTGGACCTGGACTGACCAACTGCAATCCTAGGACATCTGTTCCTCTGGTATGAGCATAGGCCAGGAAAAATTCAGAAAGAAGGTGGTGAACAAAACCTCTGTTATTCAACCCGAATCTTAAAAGGAGGCACTAGTATGGCATAGTAGTTTGAAATTGCAGGTATCAATTCTGAAAGTAGTAATAGGAACGGCACCTTCATGGTAACAAACCAAATAAAGAACATCTGCCATTCAAAAGACGCCTGTCCTCACCTGTTTGTAAAGGACATTTTATTTCACATTGACAATGACCAGATGCTTCCTTCCTTCGTTAGAGCAACGAAGATCACTAAAAGATAGTTAATGAGAAAGAATCTGAAACGAGTAGCATGTTTATTTGCCATGAAAACGATAGATGCACAAGACGCACGAAGGAGGTCGTCGGCCCGTGGCGAGCCACCAGCAACTGCAGGCGGCGACCCAACTGCCCTGTCCCAACCAATCCCGCGCCGCCACGTACCCCACCAACCCTCTCCCCGACCCGGAAGCGTGCAGGTCAAAGCCGTGCTCGTGCTGTCGTGCAGCACAAGAAGTTTAGTAATAGGACTCGCAGTTTGCCCGCACGATGCCTAGAACCAAAAATTAAGCAGCCTGTGTACTTCGCGCCGTGCCTCTCTTGGTTGCCGCCATGCCTCTCCCATCCACTCCTCCTCGTCGTCGTCGTTTCTTCCTCTCCGTCGTCGGCGTGGCCACTGCCGGCGGCACGTACAACTCCGCCATATGCGAGAGATCGGTCCCTTGCGGTGACCACGTGGACATCAGGTACCCCTTCTACCTCTCCAACACGACGGAGGTCGTCAACGACGGGAGCAGCAGCGGCCCACTGCGGCTACCCAGGGCTGGCATCATCTGCGAGGGCGGCGACCACGCCATCCTCCGGCTCGGAGATCACAACTACACCATCCTTGACATCAGCCACGACAACCACACCGTCACGGTGGCCGACTCCGACGTGCTCGACGGTACCGCCGGTGGCGGGGACTGCCCGAGGGTCCGGCACAACGTGACCCTCCCGCCGGTGCTCACCTTCACGGCCCCCAACAACGACAGCATCGCCTTCTTCTTCGACTGCAACTCCACGGCCGACGCCGTCCGGCAGCCGCCGCCGTACATCCGCCCGATCGTCTGCGGCAGCTTCGAGGGGCGGCAAGACCGGCCGTCTTTCGTTGCGGCGCAGCCCGACGTGGCAGACGAGACGGAGTGGTTCGGGCTGTGCAGGGAGGTGGTTGTGGCTCCCGCTGCTCCGAGGGATTGGCTCGTGAACAAGGTGTGAGAACTACGATAGATTGGGGCGCGACGTATTCGGGACGCCGTGCTGAAGCGAGGGCTCCAGATGAGCTGGAGACCCGACGGCGGGGATGTCCATGGCTGCGAGCGAATCCGGGGGACGGCACTAGCGACGCCAACACCACATTCCTGGGTATGCTTGTGCTCCGATGCCACCATCCGTCAGCAACACGGACTGCGGTAGACCCTCTTGTGAAGCGTCACCATTAATTAATTATGGAAGTACTGGCTGCTTTATTCTAAAATATAAAAAAATTTAGAATTCAAATTCATAATATGAATATAAGGAATTTTGGATGATCCTATTATTCAACTCATTTGTTTTTGTAGTAGTTAGGAGGGGGGGAGGCGAAAAGAGAAAAACGGGAGAAGGCAAGGAGAGAGAAAGAGGAAGGGGAGGAGGCGAGGAGGCACAGCAAGGGGAAAGAAGGCGGGGAGCCAAGCACAAGGGGAAGAGAGCGAAGGAAAACGGAAGTAAGTGACAAAAGAGGGGGGGCAAGCTGAAGAGGAGGGGAGAGGGAGAAAGGGGGAGAGTGGAGAGAGGAAGGACGGGCGGGTGGTGCGCGGTAAGGTAGTGGGATTAAGGTGACAGATTGGATGCATCGGGCATCCAAAGGAATTGCCGTTGTCTAGGTTTTGGATGATAGGCATGCCTGCACATCTTGTTGAGTACCTGCATCTTGGTTCACATGGTTTTGGTTTTGGTTGACGTCTGTTAAACGCCGAAATGCGGCCGTGGCGTCTGGGTGAACGGAAGGCTGGGAGATTTGCTTACTCGTGGTCTAAATTTGAGGTTCGTAAGCGTCAGTCAATTTGACCCTGTAATTGACAGGAGGAAAATGTTAGATCAATACTAATCGGTGGCCGATAGACTCGTTTCATCAGCCGATGGGCCGATGCACACTGTCGCACTACAACAATCGGCCCCTTAGTCGATGAGGCAAGAACAATAATTAAAATATAACAATGTCATGCTAGGCCGATCATCGAAGGATGAAAACAAGGCTATACCAGCTAGATAAACATAACAAGTATAATGCGTAAATAAATTCAAATAGACAGTGATCATGATCTAGTGTACGGTTTGTTATGAAAGATATCCAGCACCCGGGCACTTGCTCCAAGATCTTCGTCCGTATCCGGGCCCATATTACTGGTCCTTACGGGGTCATGCCGCTTACTGGGTCGTGCCGGGAACCTGCTTGTCTTGTGCTTGGATTCGGAGAATAAACCATGGATAGCCTTGTAACCGATTGTGACAATACAGGAAGAACATATAATAATAATATTGCAATACGAAATGATAATAATGGTAAAGCGCGATTGCTTAACAAAGCGAGTAAGGATAAAAATGAATGGATGGTAATCGGCTTTAACAGGTAACTTATGAGTAAGCCTCGATAACACATCGAAACATCATGGGCTTTTAAGAGTAGCTAATTTCGTAGTCTAGTAGATCGGACCTAACCGTTGCAGCACAGACCGCAATGATGGAATGCCAACTGAGCCATTATAATCGATCGGTGATGAAAATAACTTACCGGCATGCACTCATAAAACGCCTGCCACAACGCATCCCGGCCACAGCAGGTCGACCTTATCATAGCAGTTAGTGGTGGAGCCTAACGATGCAACACGAATGATGATACGTCCCAGTATCGATACAGTCTGTGCACACGTGATGTGATATATATCATCTATAATCAAACTGAACTGATGCAGCCAATGATAAGTAATAAATGTGGTAAGCCGACTACCCATAAACCAACTAGAAATATCGGACCAACGAGAAGTCCTAGCCGATTGGGTATCGGTGTGAGGAGACTATACTCTTCGAGGAGTTGGACTAAGAAGCCCTAGAAGCAGGTCCGTCGAAGGGTGGGATGCGCCGACATTTGTATGTCGTTGTGATAATTACAAAGGTCCCCGGGCATACGTATATACCCGCGTTACATGAGTCTTATAGGACACGATATATGATTTCTATATAACAGAACGCTAACGAAGGCCTGACGGACACGAGGTCAGGATTCTAAGAGATAAACTTTTTCCTAATAATGTAATTAACTGCATGCGCGGTCTTCATGGCTCTTTAGACTCGTCTGTTCTTGATCGATTTCCATTATCGACTGCAACGTCTCTTGACGAATCTGATACAGGTCGTAAAATTTTGGCCGGTTACACATGCCCATTTGGGAGTTCTTCCGGTAGATTCCGAAATTCCAATTTGGGCCTTAGATTTCGGCCCAAGATAGCCCCTTGCTTAATGTTTGAAATAGTGCCAACGGCTCAATTCGCTCGGCTGTCATACCTTTATAAAACCTTCGTCTTCTTGCCGTCTTTTTTTATAACTTCACATCACAGACAACCGTTCATTTCCACATCCTCCAAGTATAGCGAATCTAGACCATTACTGCAGCTCTTTCCGTGTCGGCCTGACCTCTCCTTTCGCGATGGAACAGCATCTGCAGTTCTGAGGTAATCCTCTTCATCCAATTATTTTTCCCAATCTGAATCGTACTGGGACTAACCAGATTGCATGTTCTTCACCTGTTCTTTACGTAGTGTTTCTTGTATACTGTGCTCTTAGAGCCCAGATCTTGTTCCGGGCGCGATTACCTGCTTTTTTCTATCATGGCCATGGGCAGCCGAAGATCCACGATTTCATCAGTCGAAGCCAACGCACCTCCCTTCAAGAATTCGGCCCATGTGGTCAGGACTGGACAACAGCTTCAGGTCTGGCGAGCAGATTACCCGGATGAGAGACCTGGTACTCAAGTCGCTTGCAAGAGGATCTATTGGGAACATCTCATCGGCCACTGCATCAACTCTCCTTGGCCGATATGGAAAGGAATGAATCTTCTGCTATCGGCTCGTACTTCTGGTCTGCTCTTCCAACTGCTTTCTGTTTGGTCATGGGCGATGACACTCTGCTAGATGTACCATGCTCACCTTGCTGGAAGACAGCTAACATCACCCTTCAAATCCGGTCAAGCTGCCACCGGCTTCAAAAAAAACACGGCGGCTGGTCCGGTATATTCTCTTCACAACAAGGAATTGGTCGGTTGATGATCGGGGAGCATGTCGCTTTCCTGAATTGTGGTTAGAACGGCTTCGTCTTTGGTGGCGCACCCTCGGCCGAAGACCAACATGCAATGCCTGGCAGAGTGCTTGCCGATAGGAACAATTCCGTTGGGACTATCTCTTGCGGCCACCTACCAGTGCTTCATCGGTGGCAACTAGGGGGAGCTTCGCCGCCGCCGTCGGCCACATTGGGGGTCACTTGGTGGTTCGTACAGCTTGGCTTAATGTTTAGCACGTTTTTTCTCAGCAATCCCAGAACTTCCTCTCAGCAATCCTTCCCAGCTGATTACCAGAAGATAAGACCCATACCGCGATGCATTCTTGGTGAGGCTTTTTGCATGGGCCCTTTCTGGCGGCAGATATCCTGCTGAAGTTAGCGTGTTCAAGGGTTTTAATTATGGCTTTTACAAGAGATGCTCCTTCTTTGGTTTGCTTACATGACGCAGCCATGCATTCGGATGCCTTCAACTTTGATCACTCAAAGCTCTGAACGATGATCAACGAAAGCATATTCCTATCGGCCATCAGTCCTTGTGCTGGCCAACGGGCTTTTCTCTGGCGAACTCAACCAATCGTATGAGTTCTCACCATCAACAGTCCTCGTCAACTCGGCCTTGGCCAGCTTCCGATCGGCCTGTTCTTCACCGACACTCCAGGCTCGGGGTCACGGTCAGCAGCGGCCCTGGAATATGATGGCTGCGGTTTTGCAGACTCCCTTCTGCTAGCGTGCACGAGGTGTACGTCTGACTGACCCAAGCCTTTGTCGTGGTGGCGGAATGGAAAACATCTGTTCTGCTTAGCGCCCACTTTGTATTGCTGTTGATGCCGACTATGTTGAATGACAATGAGGTACTCTCGCAAGCTAAAATCCTCATCGTTCTGACTACTTTGCAGGCGCCGCGTCGGCCCCATCAACAGCAACAGCGGTCGGCCGCTCTGTACAACCTCATCAGCCGCTCCGAACTTGGACGCGACGCTCCATCTCCATCGGCTCTTCTCAAGGCGCCTCGGCCGTGGGACCAAAGCGGGAAGAAGTTAGCGCATCGCCCTTTAAGAGCAGAAAACTCGATGCCTGATGTGCTGCTCCAACGCACCTCTCCCAGCAACTCGGCTCCCCATCCTCAGGTATGCGCCAAATCTTTGTGTATCGTCATTATATCTCTCATTTATTTTAACCGAAATCTTTTCAGCTTGGGTCATCGGCTCCAGAACCTCAACATTCTTCTGACATCCAATTCCAAGTGCGACGATAGCTTTTTTTTCCAACTCCCCGTCTCTTCAGGCACCAGGTCCTCCAGCATCGACGAGACTGCTGTCTAATTCATGGTGACATCGCCCTCTGAGAACAAACCCACTCATCTAGAACCGATGTTACGCCGATCTGCGACGTCCTTCTCAGTGACTTTGTCATCCTCGTCTTTGCTATCTAATCCTCTCTATGATGCACTTTCGAGAATTTTTGCAGTCCTTGACCGACTTGTCTCTTCGACATCGGTCAATATCTGGAGGTGAGAAGCTACATGCCACCAGTGCAGCCTCCAAACCGCTTTCAGCCGGATGTGCGCGAGTAATTAACAAGCATCATCAGTCGGCTGGAAAATCAATGATGCACTGGTAGAAGACTGCGGAATCCGAAGCAAAGATTTGCAGACATCGTTTACACCACCTGCCGACGAGCTCGTTGATGCATTGACCCCCGAAGCAATACCTGAGTTCATAGGTTTAAACTTATCAAAGCTCAGAACAGCGTAATAGCGATCGTGCTGACAAACAGAGGATATCCAAGAATCCAACCGATCGGCTATCAGCCAGATAGACAAAGAACTTGATGACAGCAGCTGTCCCCCAATAAAAACTTCATCCAAGGCAAATCAACTGGCAGAAAAGGAACAGATTGCTGGGAGAACTTGAAAAGTTCGCAAGGATCTTGCAAACACAGAATCCAGCTCATCGGCCGCGAAGCCATCCAAGTCAAAAAGGAGCCAAAGTCGCAGCAGAGTGCGGCAAGTCATCCATCGGCGCAAAAGTTGAAAGTCTCCCAAGCTCTGAGAAGAGATATCCGGCTCAATGAACACTTGATTCAGCATCCGTCTGCGCGAATCGAAACTATCCAAAGTTTTTGTAAGCCTTAAACCTTAAACTGAAGGAATTTTCCGGGAACATGCGATCACCTTTCTGCTGTCATGGAAACCAGATCGGCTCTGCTATCATCTCTCTCACCCCTAGATAACTTTTCCGCTTATTTAATCTAATAGGCGATAATCAAATTGATTGGGCTGTCTCTTTAGGCCGACGTATATCCGCAAAAATGGCTTCCTAAATTGCTATTAAGTCGGCGTACTTAAGCGATTTAAGAGTTGATCCAAACACTAGGGTAGTTATTTCTTGAGTATATTTCCCATTAGTGTTAGCAAACTCCGTCCGCAAGATTTCTAATATATTGTTACCAGGCACACAGCGAGTTAGGTCCGATAATGGCCTTCCCATTATAAGGCGACCTTTTTCGGATTATTCATCTTTGGACCCATCGGGCAAAATCAACTTCCACACAAGGCTTTGCACGACTATTCACCACCTTTTGTTGTAATGTCGGCTGCCCTAGCTTATTCTCCTTGTTTTTCCAAGCTCTCAACCGACTTCTGAGCCTAAATATCAGATTCAATCTGCATCCAAGTTATAATAATCATCGGCCGTCAATTGATTCTGAAAGAAAGGTCTTCTAGAGCGATGTAGTTTCCCATGGTACAAAACGCCTCATGTCCATTACCAACTTGCAGGCGGTACCGAGAGACCGTGGTGCCAATCGATAGGCCATATGTCGGTAATGTAGAATGCATCGCCGTGGCTGGCTCATCAATTTCTCCGCTTAATCAACTTGATCA
>RYFJ01004008.1:0-48032 GCA_003991445.1 Oryza meyeriana var. granulata
CCCAACCCTACCTACCCGACAACCCGCAACACACATACTCCGCATCCATTTCAATTCCATCTACAAAGCAGACTAGATCTTCAGCGCCAATATCGCCCCTAAAAAACTATGCACCATCTATGCCCGGTCACTCCTTCACTTCCCCTCCCTCCTAGTAATTCTCACAACAAACTTTATTTTAACAACTACAATTCCTTACGATTCACCTCAGTCTAGACATTCTCTTTCACATCGAATACAGCAAAAAGAAACACCACCAGTCCTACAAAACAAGCCCTTCCACCACGTGCCGATACCTAAACCATACGACGCTAAAAACCCTCGGACCATGTAATCGCCGATACGAATTTAAAATGACAACCCGCAAAGCTACGACGCACCCCACTGAACCCACAAAATCCAACTTTCAACTCAGCAACGTATCAGCACCGCCAACAACATAATATCCAAAATCCAAACTCCATCAGCTCACAAAAAAAAGCTAAATTATGCCCGAACCCAACCCAATTTCAGCTGAGTAAGTACACTCTCTGCCAGACTCCTAAACAACCACCAACACAGACCATCATCGCCCTCAGCCATACAAAAACGATGCAGCATGCAGCATCAAGCATTCATCGTGCAAGAACTGAACTACCACCGTAACAATATCCACCCATAAATGGAAACACCAATCGTATGAAACAATTCAAAAATCTTGTAAAACTTAACAACCCCCAGGAGAGTTGCTCCCAGAACATGCCGATCATCTTTGCTGTAACATAACTGGTCGGCTCATTATTCATCTTGTTCTATCTCGCTTGATAGTATTTTATTTACCTCTAAAGGCATATCAATTAATATCAGCTATCTTCAGGCGCTGCAAAGACATCGGCTTTTTGAACTTGTTTTAGAAATTGGAACCGCATCCAGACCGATTCAGGAGTTGATCCAAACGCCAGATATACTTCTTGAGATATTTCCCATTAAGCGCTTTAGCAAACTCCGTCCCCAAGATCTTCTAGTATGTAGGCATTGCCAGCACACAACGATTAATCCGATAGGCCCTTCCCAATTAGGCGACACTTTCCAAACTTACTATCTCTAGACCCGATCGGCAAAATCAATTTCCATACAAGATCTCCCTCAGCAAACGACTTATTCATCACCTTCTTGTTATAATGCCTAGCCACCTTAGCCTTATTTTCCTTGATCCTCTCTAACGCCCTTAACCGATTCTGGGCCAAATCCTCGAGTTCATCCGTCATCAAGTTATAATATCATCGGCCATCAATTGATTTTGCAAAGAAATCCTCCTAGAGCCGATGTTAGTCTCCCAAGGAAAAACTGTCTCATGTCCATACACCAACTGATAAGGTGGCACTCGAGTAGATCCATGACATGCCATCCGATAGGCCCACAAGGAATCGGCTAATGTAGTATGCCATCGTCGCGGTTGTTCATCAATCTTCCGCTTGATTAATTTGATCAGACTCTTATTTGAAGCTTCTGCCTGTCCATTGGCTTGAGCATAATAAGGTGATGAATTCAATAACTTAATTCCCATACTGGCAGCAAATTGTTGAAACTCATCGGACACGAAAATAGATCCTTGATCGGTAGTTATCGTCTGAGGAATTCCAAACCGATAAATTATATGCTCTTTTACAAACTCAATCGCCTCCTTGGACGTGACTTTCTTCAATGGAATTGCTTCCACCCACTTTGTGAAATAATCTGTTGCTGCCAATATGAACTTATGTCCTTTACTTGATGGAGAATAAACCTAGCCGATCATATCAATTCTCCATCCTCTGAATGGCCACGGTTTAATGATAGGATTCATAGCCGATGCTGGTGCCCGCTGTATATTTCCAACCTTTTGGCAATCTTGACATCCTTTATAGTACCTGAAGCAATCTTCCAGCATTGTCGGCCAAAAGTATCCTACTCTTCTCAATACCCACTTCATCTTATGAGCCGATTGATGAGTTCCACAAATGCCCTCGTGCACCTCGCACATAACCACTTTGGCTTCTTCCGAATTCAGACACCTCAGCAGAACTCCTTCAAAAGTCCGATAATATAATTCTCCATCAAGCAGCACATATTTAGTAGCTTTATACCGAAGTTTCCTAGAAACCGATTGCGACGGATTTTGCAGATAACCAATTATTTCCTGTCTCCAATCATCGGCTTTATCCTGAATATCATTATCGGCTATTTCAACTTCAACCTGTTTATTCAGCCGATATCCCGAAGCAATTTGCGCAAGATCATTGGCTTCTAAATTCTGTTCTCTAGGGATATGATCCAATGATACCATCCTGAAATCCTTCAATAAATCTTTGCATTCTTCATGATATGACCTCAAAAATATCATCCCTGCATTCATACTCCCCAGATAGTTGCTTGATCACCAATAAGGAATCCCCAACAATTTCTACGACATCGGCCCCGATTTCCTTTAAGTGTTGAAGTCCTTTTAATACTGCCTCGTATTCCGCTTGATTATTAGTCCAATAAGGTTATTGTAAAAGCAAACTCAAAACTTGCCCCCCGAGGCGATACAATGACCAAGCCGATACCAAATCCATGCTTGCAAACCGATCCATCAAAAAACAAAGTCCACGGGATCGGCTCTATATAATTTTCATGAACCCCTCTGTGTTGCACAATGAAATCAGCCACTGCTTGTCCCTTGATCGCTTTAGCCGATTCATATCTCAAATCAAACTCTGTTAGGGCAAAAATCCATTTACCAACTCGCCCGTTTAAGACTGGAGCCGACAGCATATATTTCACCACATCGGCCTTGCAAACCACCGTGCATTCAGCCAATAGGATATAATGCCTTAACTTCGTGCATGAAAAATATAAACAAAGTCATAATTTCTCTACCGCAGGATATCTAGTTTCAGCATCCAAAAGCCTTCTGCTTAAATAGAACACGACTCGCTCCTTGCCTTCAAACTCTTGAATTAAAACAGACCCGATGGATTTCTCATCGGCCGATAAGTATAACTTGAACGGCACTCCTTTCTGCGACGGAATTAGAACAGGCGGGGAACTCAAATAATTCTTAATTCCATCGAATGCCTTCTGCTGATCTGCCCCCCACACGAACTCTTGATCGGCTTTCAACTTCAATAACGGAGTAAAAGATTCAATCCTTCCTGACAAATTTGATATGAATCTCCTTACAAAATTGATCTTGCCGATCAATGACTGTAACTCTGTCTTGTTGCTTGGTGGCTCTGTAGTCTTAATGGCTCTAATGCTCCGTTGACTAACTTCAATTCCTCGCTCATGAACCATAAAACCCAAAAATTGCCCAGCCGATACACCAAAAGCGCATTTATTGGGATTCATCCTTAATCCGTATTTCTTTGCCCTTTCCAGCACTTTTCGCAAATCGGCTATATGGCTTTCATCACTCTTGGATTTAACCACCACGTCGTCGATGTAAATTTCCACTAGCAAGCCTATGAGATCATGAAATATATAATTCATCGCCCTCTGATAAGTCGCACCGGCACTTTTTAATCCAAACGTCATTACCATCCACTCATATAAACCGATAGCTCCAGGACATCGAAACGCAGTCTTATGTATATCTTCTTCAGCCATAAAATCTGATTGTACCCTGCATTGCCATCCATGAAGCTAATAATCTTGTGGCCCGATGCTGCATCTACCAACAAATCTGCTATCAGCATCGGGTATTCATCCTTGGGGGTAGCCTTATTCAAATCCCAGAAACCGATACATATCCTCAATTTTCCATTCTTCTTTTCCACCGAGACGATATTAGAAACCCACTCAACATATCGGCACGGCCTTATAAACTTTGCATCATATAATCTTGTAATTTTTGCTTTGATTGGCTCATATAACTCTGCCTTAAATCTCCTTGGAGCCTGTTTAAACGGCCGATATCCTGGTTTAATAGGAAGCCGATGTTCAACAATGGATCGGCTTAACCCTGGCATTTCATGATATTCCCAAGCGAAACAATCTCGAAACTCTTTCAACAATTTTATTAATTCTTCTCGGAATTCAGGACATAATTTTTTACTTATGTACGTCGGCCTCGGCCTATCTCCTTGTCCTATATCAATTTCCTCCAAATCATCGGCTGACGTGAAACCTTGTCCTAACTTCCCTTCAAAGTCTTCAATGGTGCCCATCAGAGTAATAGTTCCGAGCCGACTTGCCGGATCGGCTGTATCTCCCGACTGGTGATCTTAAGATAATCCCCTTCCCATACTTTTCCAGACAAACAATCGATACCATCGGCTTCCCAGATCGGCAAATCAGTCATCGCAATGTTGGTCGATTGATCCGCTGGGATTACCTCGACTTGATCTCCCTGCCATTGTATCAGACTTTGATGCATCGTCGAAGGCACACAACAGTTTGCGTGAATCCAATCCCTACCAAGGAGTATACTATACGATCCTTTTTCATCGATGACAAAAAACGTGGTGGGCAATGTCTTGTTTCCCACTGCTAGTTCCACGTTCAACACGCCTTTCGTCTCTGATGGATTCCTGCCGAAATCCTTCAACACCATATTTGTTTTGATCAAATCTTCGGCAGTTTTCCCCAGTTTCCGATATGTGGCATACGGCATTAAATTGATAGCTGCCCCCCCATCAACTAGCATCTTCGTCATCGGCTTCCCATTCACAAAGCCCTTAATATATAATGGCTTCAAATGCCGATGACTAGATTCTTCAGGCTTATCAAATATAGCCTGATCGGGTCGCAGCGTCAACTGAGCAAACATCTCCTCATCGCCCTCTTCATCAGATGAAAACGCTTTGTATTCCCTAGGCAGAAAGAAAACCATGTCTACTGGAGCCGATGGACCAATCTCATCGTCATTTTTCTTCACACGCCATACCCGCTTAGTCCTCTTGTGACGATGATCGGCTTCCTTGTAGTCCCGTTGTTGCTCTTCCTGTTGCTCCCGGTGCTGTAACCGTTGTGCCCTTCTCTTCTGATTTTTTGTAAATATTCCACTAGGACACCACTGAGGATTTTGGATTTGCTTTTCATGTACTTCCTCTTCATCATTTTCTTCAAAGAATTCTTCGTGGATCGGCCCTAATCGGCTATGTACCGATGCTCTTTTCCTAGGTAGCCGATCCTGTGAAAACCTTTCCTGCTGATCATGCCGATATCCCATATTACTGCACTCGGGACAATCTTGAATTGTCAGCAATCTCATACCCTGATTCCAACAGAACCTGAAAAACGGGCAATCCCAATGCGGATTATATCTTTCACTGTCTGGCTCAATCCACCATTCTTCATGGCTTGAATATTTTTCTATCAGATCCGATGAAGTAATTCTTGTTCTCTTACCCCAACGCCTTCCTCCATCGGCCTGATCCCTTGATGATCCTGCATAAACCACATTCACAAGGAATGGATGTCCATCTATTTTCATCGGCTTTTTATCTTCAAATTTGATCCTCCCCTGTTCAACAGCCGATTGAATTTGTTGCCGAAAAACTTTGCACTCATTGGTGTGGTGCGATATCGTGTTGTGCCACTTGCAATATCTTTTCTTTTTCAGTTCTTTGGCTGATGGAATTACGTAATTTGGCGGAAGTTGTATCTGTTTCTCCTGTAACAGTAAATCGAAGATTTTATCAGCTTTATTAATGTCGAAGTCATATCGCTCCTCCTTGCCGATATCCTTCACCCACGGGCATGATACTGATTTCTTGTTCCTAGCCCACTCTGCCAATCTGACTTCAGCATCGGATTCTTCATCATCTAAGTCCGATGAATAAACCTGTACCTAAGCAACCCTTCTTTGATATTTATCCTTTTTCGCCTCTTGAAATCGACTTTCATGAGCCGATACCTTCTGAACCAGGTGTGCTAGGGACTCGAATTCCTGTGATGAAAATCTCTCTTTAATTGGCGCTAAGAGACCCTGAAAAGCCAAGTCGGCTAGATGTCCGTCGCTCAGATTCAAGCTGTAACATCGGTTTCTAACGTCCCGAAACCTCTGGATATATTCCGGCACCGTTTCGTCTGGTCTCTGCCTAACCGATGTTAAATCTGTCAGTCTCATCTCATGGATTCCAGCAAAGAAGTATTTGTGAAACTGTTTTTCTAGATCGGCCCATCCCCGAACTGAATTCGGCGGTAACGAGGAGAACCATGTAAAGGCCGATCCAGACAATGACAAGGGGAAAAACCTAACTCTCAGAGCCTCCTCAGCCGATGCTTCTTCGCACTGTGCCAAGAATCGGCTAATATGCTCTACTGTAGATATGCTGTCCTGCCCTGAGAACTTGGAAAAATCTGGGACTCTGTATCGGTGTGGCAATGGCACCTTGTCAAACCACTCAGGATATAGATGCCGATACATAAATGTTTGCTCCTTTGGCTTTATCCCAAACTGTTCCCTCACTATTTTCGCAACCCTTGCCGATAAGTCTTCTTCCCTTGGGACTTCCTGCTGATACTGTATGGGTGGAGTTTGTAGCCGATTCTGCCTAGGATATTCTTTCTGATAATTTCCTGAATCGGCAACACCTCCTGGGTAATTCTGCTGATATCCTCCATAATAAGCAGTCCGATGGTATCCAACAGGAATATCTTGTTGCCCCCCCAGCCTGGTTATGTGAAAACAAGTTTTCCAGTATGTCCTTTGTGGTGCCATAAGTAACTTGATTTGGCTCCATCTTTGACGGGAGATATACAGGACCTCGAGTAGGCTCTTGAGCAATCGATCCATCCACTGCCTTCTTGATGAGGTTATGGAGCGTGTTCACCAAGATCCCGAATTGATTGATGAGCGCGTGATGTACTGTTTCATTCACCATCTCCTGTAAGGGTTTTACTGGTGGACTCTCAGGTGGTGTACGGCTCGATTCTCCAACCAGAACTGGTTTTGGAAACTGAGATTTTTGAATTGGCCCTTGTCGCGTCATGCTGAAAGATTCCAGCAGAGTTTCTAAAAATTGGCCATATTTTGCTCAACTTGCTATCTCTGCTCGTCTGTTAAATCCTCCATGCTGACCGGGATTACGTTGTCTATTTTGATCTCTTTTCCGGCCATGTTGAAATTCCGTGTCCCACCAGGCGTGCCAAAAACGTGTTGACGCCGAAAATCACCGGCAGCGTCGGGAACGAGCCGATGATATGGTTCGGCGCCTAAAGACACGCGAAAGCCTGGGAGATTTGCTTAACTCCAGTGCAGGTCCTAAATCTTGAGGTTCGTAGGCATGCCAGTCAATTTGACCCTGCAATTGACAAGGAGATAGAAAATATTAGATCGTTGAGCCAATCGGCTAGAAGCCGAATTGGACTCGCTCCATCGGCCGATGGCCGATATAGACGAGCACTTACACATCGACTATAAGCCGATGATGGCATAGATAAGGAAAAATAACTAAATTAATTAACTACCCTATAGCCGATTGCGATAGAGGCGCAGGTAAACAAAAACAACAAATAAACAGTACAATCGGCTTTAGATGAGACGAAACCTAGTAACTACCGATAGCTGTACTGTTAATGTCAACCTTGACAGATCGGACCGATCCGAGACAGTATAAGATTAACATTAACAACACTAGACCGAGAGAAACTAGATTAATTGTGCTTACCATGACAGATCGACTGGGTATAAAGATAATTTATCGGCTAGGCACTCTGATAGAACATCGCATAAACATCCATCGGCTCAGTAAGGACAGAATTATTATCACCAGTCTAATAGATCGGACCTAACCGTTGCAGCACAGACTGGTAATGATAACAGAACCTCGATGGGCCGATAGATCTAATGCAATCCCGATCAGCTATACATCCCGATAAAACGCTTGCATAAAACCGATCAGCCTAGCAGGAATAATTTATCACGTAGTTTAGTAGGTCGGACCTAATCGATGCAGCACAAACTGATGATAAGTTACACCCGGTAAGCCGATAAGCCTATGCACACGTGATGTGATATATCTACTCGGCCTATGAGATCAAACCTAACTGATGCAGCCATAGACAGAACAGATATATCGTGGTAAGCCGACTACCGCAGGCCGACTAGACTATCGGACCTAACCTAGGAAGTCCTAGTCGGTACGGTAGTCGAGGTAATGAGACTTACCCTCTCGCAGGAGGTCGAACTTAACCGATGCAGCCTAGCTCGAGAAGCAAGAACCCGTTGAATAGGGTGGCGATGCGCCGAAGTTTGTATTGATCTGTTTGATGATTACAAGGTCCCCAGGCATACGCATTTATACCCCGAGTTAATACAATCCTGATCGGATACGAAACAGGAGTTTCCTAATTACAAAAAAGGAAAATAACAAGTCCTGACCGGGCACGAGATCAGGTTACCTAAAATTATTATCCCTACCTAATTTTATAGATAAGATACTAACTGCCTCTCCGTGGTGTTCACGATTCCCTCTCGAATTCAGCTTCTTCTGGATTTAATTCCCGCCAGTTAATCGTGATTTTCCCTTAACCACCGAATCCAATAAAGAACCGCACCAAATTTTGGCGTTAATAATAATCTTGACCACCCCCCCCTCCGGTATATAAGGAGAGGCAGGGTGCCCCTGAGGGCAACTGAGACAATCTCACCAGAGAAATCTCAAAGGCAATACACAACAGTTAGAAATAGGGTATTATCTCACCTCGAGGGCCTGAACCAGAATAAATCGTTTTGTGTTCCTTTGCAATCCATCAAGTTTAGGTCTCACGAGTATCCCCATATTATTATTACCGATATAAAACATCGACAACATTATAACCAAAATATCCTGCTCTTCCTAGTTGCTTAAAAAGGAAACAATAAAAGCAATATCCAGCATCTTTTGACTTACTGCATTCTAACCAGCTATATTTCTTATACCATGATGCTGAAAAGGATCTTGAACAAGATCATATTGTTTGCGAGGAAAATTAAAATCAATTCGTTGTGTTGGACCCTGCAATATATATGCCCTCCTAACTTGGTCTTGAATTTCAAGAGCATACTCATATATTTGTTTCCTAAGAGCAGGATAGCTTACTATTTCATTTGGATTGAACTCACTAATATAATTACCCAAGTTTGGCAGTGGCTGGACATGGTCCTGTTCTTGTTCTTCCAGTGGCTGCTCTTGGCTGCATCTGAGTTTATTTGAGTTTCATGGCTTTCATCAGAATCACCACCACCAGTTTCCCATGGATCCTCAAATCAACCAAGAACTGCCGCAATCCTAAAATTTGTGCAAGAGGCAATCCAATATTCCAATTCAAACCACTTGTTTGCAAGTTTTACTTAATTAAAATCCACTAAAGATAGACAATCTATGCACTAGAGAGAATAATCTAACACTAATCTAACTCTTAATTCTTACCTGTCTGGTTGATTTTTTTCCTTAGCCCTTCCATTAGCCGTCACGTGCGAGGCTGCGACCTGGCCGAACAGGCAACAGCGGTCAAGTGTTGTTTACACTTTGTAGTGCTGGGCTACTGGCCGCTTGCCGCCGATACCCAGCGCCCGCACGACAGCATAGACTCAAGGCAAGACTCACACTTGCAGCAAGCTGCTCATTTTCAACTGGAAATCTGGAATGGTAGAGTGTTTTGGAATTGGAAGCATCGTCAGTATGGCTTTCGGGAAAATGGTGTGCACGAGAGAACGATGCGTCGGCTGTCGCCTTGGGTGCGTGTGCGCAGAAATGGGGCATATATGGGCTCCTTGTTGCTCGATGTCTAGGCTGTACGTATTTCTCCTGCAGCATCACTTATATAGCATAGTAGTACGCCCATTACTAATAGCCTATAAGCCCGGACAGTGACCCAGGGTGGCCGGGCCATGAATTCGCCACTGTGTCCACTCTACCGATACGTAGATCTGAACATAACCTGTATTGTCGAATAGTTCAGTTGACCCTATCCTGTCCCAACGATTTGATCGGTCTGTCTCCGCTATGGCCTGCAGTATCGAAAGACAAGAATTAAACCTAACATAGAGAGAAATGGTAGGAATACTAAAAACCAAAATTTTTTTCAGAATAAAAGAAACCCTCAAACCTGGATGGGGTGCACCGGTCAAACCGTCTCTGTTGCGCTCGTCTGACTGCCGCGTTGCCGCCGTGCTCTTGTCGGATGAACCGTTGGAATTCAGAAAGATACACACCGAAGATGCTCTTTAAAGTAGATCAACTTTCTTGCATCAAGATGTATTTACAAAGTGCACAGAAAGCACTCCTCTCTCTTAAAACTAAACTCTCGTTTTTCTCTCTTTCAAAGTTATGTCTCTAGAGCCTCCATCCCTCATCTATTTATACCTAAAATATTCTACATAAAGTAGGAGTAGAACTCCTATTCTCACTAGGACTCAAACCCTTAATTACCAAATGTATTTACAATTTGCAAATTAAATTCTCCTTTCTATAGCCAACTCAGATTTCCTCACGTGCAGCAATTACTATAGCAGTCTGGATACTGTAGCAGTCCGGTTGGTACTGTAGCAATCCGATTCGTACACTGTGCCAATCCGGTTCGCACACCCGTTCCGATTTTGCTCCAACGTTTGCATATCTAATTTGCAAAGCCGGTTGTGAAGACCTCCCACACGGTATCCATCCACCGTGTGGCATCTTGTGTCCAATCTTATCACCCGGTATCCTTGATCGTTCTGGACCTCGGCTTCTCCCTGAGCGTAGTCACGATCCTACCGTTGACTAATATTGACTCCAAGACAAACTGACTTTAGTCCAATCTTGTCACATGGCATCCCAACCGTACTAGACCTCGGCTCCTCCCTGAGCGTAGTCCTGGTCTTCACCATTGACCAAGGTTAGACCTCAAGTCACCTGCACACAAATAGATAAAACAACCGTTTCTGGGCACAGATATTGCAACCTGACCCATATTAGTCACACACTTTCACACCAATATCCACATATATTTTCAAACCAAATTTCATTAAATAAATCATTTGCAAAGCCAATTGTTCATTACAAAATATTAATCATGACAATGATATTATAATCTCCCCCTTGATGAACACATTAGCAACATCCCTAAAAATACAAATTGATGTTTTTGAAAAATAAAAACCAAGAAGTATTAAAACTCTTCCCTTTTTAAAAGAAAGAATTTCTCCACTATATTTGCAATAAAAGCACAAAATCGACTTTTCTAAAATAGCTCCCCTTTCTTTAAGCATGCATTTTATATATTTCTCCCCCTTTGACAATGATTTTACCAAATATTTCAAAAGAGAGAATATAAACCATAAAAGCATAAATGCAATGAATATGAAATATTTATCAATTTTTCTTCTTCTGAATTTTTCTTTTCTAGGAGTTTTGAAATGTATCTAAAGCAACTCATGGACATGTATTGCAACACAAGGGAGATAAATTGACCAACTAGCAAACAAGTATGAGTTATAGTCCAAACATGAATCAATGATATTATAATCAAGATCAAATCAGCATTAAAAATTTATGATTTCAACAATTTATAATGCAATATATTGACTAGTACATATATTGAACAAAATACCCTTATACCTAGTCAAGTTGAATAACACATCATTTCTCAAATATGTTGCTCAAAAGAGAATATATATTTTTTTCTCTCCTTTTTTTCTTCAATTCATTTCGGGTACGTCCTTGTCGTGAAAACTATTTCTAAGGATTCGGTACCCATTTTTTTTATCTCTCTTCGGATACGTCCTTGTGGTGAATACTCTTGCCAAGCATTCGGTATCCATTTTTTTTCTCTCTTCGGATACGTCCTTGTGTTGAATACTGTTGCCAAGAATTCGGTATCTATTTTTTTTCCTCATAAAGTAAATATATTTTTGACATTTGAGGAATGAAAATTCAACAAAGAATAAATATAAGCATAAATTATTCAAACTTAGCACTAGTTTTAATATTGCATATTTATTTAATTCAAATAAAAGAATTTAAGTGTCATGCATCATATCGCTTAAAAGTAATAGCAAAGACTCATATAAAGACTAAAATGCATACAAGCTAAACTAGCGACAAAAAGACCTCACTCAGATTGCTAGCAAGCACAAGAATATACTAGAGGTATAAAACAAAACTCCACTTTTCTTTTTTTATTTTCAAATTGAGAGCAATGCAATAAATTAAACATGAATGTATCAAAAAAACATAAACTCCCCCTCAAAACAACCTCCAAACCCTCCCGACATAAAAACAAAGCAAATCGAGAAGATATCAAAAGTTTTGAAAAAGACAACTAATTGCCAAAAATATCACCAAGGTTCTCATTAATTGACATATATCCATTTGTATTATTATGAAAAACTACTATCTGCATAACTAGCGAGGAAAAAGCTAATGAAGAAGTAGATATTATATTGCCAATTCATAAATAGATCAATGTTACCTTAAAAGCAATGATGTCTCAATCGTTTAATGCACATGGGGAGTATGTCGCCAAAAGACCTATGCATAAGAAGATGTCGAGGCCTTTGTGTTGGGATTAGAAATAAGAAATTTAGGAATCCAACACTGACACACATGACCAATAGAACCAGTAGACAAAGCACATGTATATGCATAAATAGAATAAGTACCAGACTTACCTAAAAACTTACCTTGGGGCTTTACCGAAAACTGATCCGACCAATGCTGAAAAGTCGGTCTAACCACTGTCGGCCGTCGGTTTGATTGCTGATGTGCCAGCGGTCTAACTGCCCATGGCCACTGGTTGGACCTCCTTGTAGCTTCTGGTCTGACCGGGCCTCTTGAAGAAAAGCTCGACCTTTGCCACCTCAACCTTGCAAGTTCACGTTCTCTGTCTTTTTTTCTATTTTCTTGCAAGTCTAAAGCAATAACCAACCAAATGTCCATCTTTTCCACAAAAAGTACATGTATACTTCACATGAGAAGATGATTTTGAAATTGAAGGTTTTCCAGTAGAAACACCTTGGTTTGGAGAAGAAAGAGAAGACATAATTTCAGCAGATTTGAAAATAGTTTTCTTAGGTTCTGGTTTTGTCAAAATTTCTCCATTGTTTGTGACACTCAAAATAGAAGGTTGATGATTAGTAAAATAAGCATGTGGATCAAAACCTAACCCTCTATTATGTGTGCTTACTTTTGATTGATCTAAAATCATGTTAAGTTTCTTTTCACCATCAAAAAATCGTTCCAAGGAATTTTTCAAATAAGAAACTTCTTTTGTTAAGTTAGCACATTTTTCACAATTTACTAAAACTCATTTTTGTTTTTTTATAGTTTGAACAAGAAATCATCTCATGAGTTTTCACAATATTCTCCATATACTTAACACGACCAAGAGTATTTTTCACTTTTACCTCGTTCACAAAACATATTGAACAAGTTTTAAAACTTGAAACCTCCTTGTGTTGTCTAATTCTTTTAGCACATAAAACATTGAACAAAGAACTTGCACAAAAGCAACTTTATATTTTTTTTTAAAGATTTTTTGTCAAAACTAACTCATTAGCAGTACGAGAATGTAAAGCAAGACTAAGAGCCAAAAAAGTTTCAAAAACTTTTGTTTTCTCAATTTCAGATTCTAATCTCAAAAAGTTATTAGCATTAATATCTCGTAAAGAAGAAATTTCAGAAAATAAAACTTCACAAGATGCACAATTATCATCATCAGGAATTAGAGATTTCAATCTAAAAATTTCAGCATTAAGAGATTCAATGATAAAGTCATGTTGTTTTATCTTTTTCTCATATTTTTGAATCTTAAAGCCAAGAGAAATAATAATATCTTGAAAAGGAGTTACCTCAATGTGTCCGTTATTAGAATCAAACTCTCCAGATATTGATCCTCCAGGAGCCATGAGGCATACTCTAGAGATGTTTTTGCCTTTGTCATCATCCTCTTCTTCACTACCAAAGTCGACGTCACTTGCTTGATCAAAGGCAGCACATACTTTGTTTAGTATCTTCTTGTAACTTTCTTTGTTTCTCTTGCCTTTAAATATCTTCTTCTTCTTCTCTTTTTGCTCTTGTCCTCTTCATCTTCCTTGGATCCTTTCCCGAGCTTAGGGCAATTGACGCGAATGTGATTAGGCTCTCCACATTCAAGGCACCGGATTGGATCTCCTCATTTCCTGTTTCTTATATTATTCAAAGCTCGAGAGAGTCTGTTAGTTAACAAAACCAAGTTCTCCTCCAAGATTTGCTCGAGTTAGTCATCGGACATGGTATTAAAAGTAGTTAAAAAAAGTGATGAAGGAGCATTGACTGAATAACTAGAAGAAGACACTAAAGCAAAAGATTTTGAATCAATTTTTCGTGAAAAATATTCATATCATGTGTCTTTAATTTGGTATACAAAGATTCAAAGGTTAAAGTATTCATGTTTACAGATTCCTGAATAGATGTAACTTTCATCTCCCAAATAGACATGTCAAGACCATTCAAAAGATGTCGAGAAACTTCAAACTGAGTATAATTAGCATCATAAACATCATTAATAGAACGAAGATCACACAAAATTTTGTTAAAGCAAGTATAATAATCATCAAGAGCTTCCCCAGATTTCATCTCAAATTTTATATACTCCTTTTTAAAAACATCTTTACGTAGTTTCTTAATATTAGAAGATCCTTGGTGAAACTCACATAAGGCCTTTCACATCTCATGCGCAGTTTTAAAATGAGAGATTCGATCAAAATCAAAACGAGAAACTCCATTTAAAATATAATTGCGAGCTTTACAATTATTTTTAAAATTAATTTTATTAGCCGTAGTAATTTCTTCAGAAATAACATAGGGTTTTGAAACTTTTTACTAAATGTCGAAACCTTGGGACATAATATAAGATTGTATCTTTTTGCACCAATAAGAAAAATCAACTCCATTAAAAACATGTGGCTTAATTGAATATTTATCCGCCATGACAACTCAAGATCGATCAAGATCAAAAGAGAAACAAAAACAAGGCTCTGATACCACTTGTAGGATCGAAAGACAAGAATTAAGCCTACCAGAGGGGGGTGAATGGTAGGAATACCAAAAACCAAAATCTTTTGTGGAATAAAAGAAACCCTCAAATCTGGATGGAGTGCACCGGTCAAACTATCTCTGTTGCGCCGGCCTGAGCGCCGCGTCACCGCCGCGCTCTTGTCGGATGAACCATCGCAATTCAGAATGATACACACTGAAAATGCTCTTCAAAGTAGATCAACTTTATTGCATCAAAATGTGCTTATAAAGTACACACAAAGCACTTCTCTCTCTTAAAACTAAACCCTCGCTTTTCTCTCTTTCAAAAGTTATGTCTCTAGAGCCTCCATCCCTTATCTATTTATACCTAAAACATCCTACATCTACATAAAGTAGGAGTAGAACTCCTATTCCCACTAGGACTCAAACCCTTAATTACCAAATGTATTTACAATTTCCAAATTAAATTCTCCTTTCTATAGCCAACCCAGACTCCCTCACATGCAGTAATTACTATAGCAGTCCAAACAGTGTAGCAATCCGGTTTGGCACGGTAGCAGTCCGGTTCGGTACTTAGTAGCCCGACATTGTAGCAATCCGATTCGTACACTGTGCCAATCCGGTTCGCACACCCGTTCCGATTTCGTTCTCCGATTTTGCTCCAACGTTTGCATATCTAATTTGCAAAACCCGTTGTGAAGACCTCCCACACGGTATCCATCCACCATATGCCATCTTGTGTCCAATTTCATCACCCGGCATCCTTGATCGTTTTAGACCTCGACTCCTCCCTAAGCGTAGTCACGATCCTACCGTTGACTAGTATTGACTCCAAGACAAACTGACTTTAGTCCAATCTTGTCACATCCTGACCGTGCTGAACCTCAGCTCCTCCCTAAGCGTAGTCTAGATCCTTACCATTAACTAAGATTAGACTTCAAGTCACCTGCAAACAAATAGATAAAATAACTGTTTGTGAACACAGATATCGCAACCTGACACATATTAGTCACACACACTCACACCAACATTCATATATATTTTCAAACCAAATTTTATTAAATAAATCATTTGTAAAGTAAATTATTCATTACAAAATATTAATCGTAACAATAATTTTACATAGCCAAACCGTCCTATCCAGCTGCCTAGCAAGTCAAGAGTCACCCTTGCCCTTCCGCTGCCTCCCTGAGCTAATACGGCCTAACATGCCGTTGCCTTGCATCGCCTCCGTTCCGGACATATCCTCTGCAGGCCCGGCATCTTGCATGGCCTCAAGCTTCGAAAGTTCGGATAGCCACGCTCTTCCACTGCTCCCTGCTGCATGCGTGTCCTGCTTAGTGTTTGTCTTACCGTTTGGAGGTGGGTTATCATAGACTAACGGTATGATAGTTACCGTATGGTTATCATGACAACTATCTAAAAACGTACGAATTTTATCTCTAAAAATTTAAATTTAAAATTTTCAAATCCTATGATAAAGTCGTGGTTACTGTGATAAGGTTGCGGTTACCGTGCGATATACCACATGATATCGCACGATAACCATACGGTAAGCCATAGTATATTGAAGCTAAAAAGAAAAATTACGAAAAAATTGTAACACCTAGTAAAAATTCTAAAAAATATAGAAAATTTAAGAAAAAATTATGGATATCTTTAAAAAATAATGTAATATTGCATAATTTTTTTATAGCCCTTACTATCGTTTTTACACTTAAATAAATTAGAAATTATATCCCAACTCATCTCATATTTTTTTAATTTCGATAGAACTCCAAAATATGAAGTAAACTTCGTTATTTTCATAAACTTTCTTTACAAATAGTGATCCATAATTCAAGTTGTACCTACTAGAATTTTTTTGGATTTTTTTATTTTTTAAAAAATTTAAATTTAGATGAAATTTATTTAAACCAAACCGCCAGTAACTGATACCATATCCCGATAGTTTGGACAGTAACCACGCGATTGCTGCACGGTTTGGCCAACCTGGTCCTGCTTGGCTACTGCTCGGCCGAACTGATGTAGTAAGCTGCAGAAGGCATCATAATTTGTCCGTTGCCGTTTGGAAGTCAGAGCTGCTTATAGTGTTGAGAAAATATCCTATGTGCCTATGATATTTTGCTCAATTCTATCTATGCCCTTAAATTTTGTCTTATTTATACATACCTTTGAGTTTTTATTTTAATTTTCTCTATACCCATTCCATGAGTTGACGTTAATTTTTTTCTAAAATAATTATATTGCCCCTCTCTTATACTCGTACTCATGTGATAGTTTAGTGAGAAAAACAAAATTCTCAATATAGAAAAGATTCACTTGTAAAATAGAACAAAGTGGAAGAATTATTTGACCACAAATTTGAAAACAAAAATTTAAAATTTTCAAATAAATTTCAAATTGTATTTGATGAAATTTGTACAACATTTTCACTAATATTTAAACCCAAAACTAAAATAATTTTGGCTTTCAATTTCTCGGTGAAACTCTTGTATGGATTTAATCAAAATTTTAAAAATTGTTTGAAAAATTAATTTTTTTTAAAATTTGGCGTCAAATGATTCTGTGCTGTTTGATTTTATTGTAAATTATAAAATTTTACATTGAGATTTATGTTTTTGAAGTAGTAGCACATAAATATGAGAGGGGGCAATATAGTCATTTTAGGAAAGATCTAATGGTAAATTCATGGTCAACTAATGGAATAGGTATAGAGAGGATCAAAATAAAAACTCAAGGACATGTAAAGGATGAGATAAAATAAAAGGACAAGAAAGGGATTAGCAAAATCCCACAGGCATGTAAGAATTTTTCTCTATAGGGTTTGACGTCAAGGTGATGCGCGTTAATGTTACTGCTGCTATGTGCAGTGTTTCGGAATACATAAATATATGAGGGCACCAAAATTCCAAAAACAAATAGAAATTTCGAATGAATAATCTAAATTTTTTTGCTAAATTCAAAATAGGTTGAGAATTTTGGCCAGAAGTGCCTCATATCAGGACCCACTGATTAACAAGAAATTTTGGGAATTTCAGAAATTGAAATGAAATTGTCATCCCCAAATGTGCACGGTGTTTTTTTCTTTTTCCTAATCAGAGATCCATTTGCATCACCCACATAATTGTTTCATCTAGATGTTGCTGCCTTGTCCTCCTAGGCTCGCAATGATACCAGATTCCTAATGCACGAATACATGCGTGCGCCGCACGCGCGTGAATGTCCGAGTCGCATTCGACACTCTTCCACGCAGCCACTTTGGAGTTCAGACAACACGTAGAATTTGCCGATTCGGTCAGGAACTCATGGAATCTGGAGAATAAGCCAATTAATTCGTGAATTGTTATTACTTGTTCACTACTTTTCCTGAATTGATGTTGTTGCTCGTATGCAAAGACATGCATATCTTGTTGCTTTGCAAATTTGAATTTATCATCCAAAAATTAATTGGCAATTTACTTTAAACTTACTTGATAGAAAATATATGTTATTTTATTTGAGTTTCATATACAAGTAAAGAGAATCTTATTGCTGTATATATCCTAGGATGGAATTTTTTATATAGAAGACAGTTTCAATTTAGAAAGTTTTTTATTGTATAAATGAAAATTTACCAATAGAAAGTTTGTGTAGTATTGACATGAAAGTTTGCAAATAGAAAGTTTGTGCAATATTCAGAGAAAGTTTACTAATAAAAAGTTTGTGCAGTATTGAGATGAAAGTTTACTAATAGAAAGTTTGTGTAGTATTTATATGAAATTTTTTTCATAGATAAAACTGTAACAGCAGAAAGTTTATGTCCTTTTAAATCAAGGTTATTTTGAAAGTTGCAAGTGTAAACTACTGAGATAGTTTTTAGTTGAAATATTTGATGTTTCAAGTAAGAAGATTCTAATTTATACGTTAATCATATGCCTTTTTAATCGTGTATGAAACGACAGTAAATCAAAGATAATATTGCCGTTTGATATTATTTTATGCTCGTGAGAAAGCCTTCTCTCTAGACTAGATTATAGTCGATAAAATAGACATATGCATGAGATTGTAGAGGCAAACTAACAATGCCTAAGCACACGACTATTGAATCCTGAACAAATGATTATTTTTGGGTTAATCAACATAGCTTGGACGTTCTATGCATTTTCATTTGAAAGTTCCTTTTATTAATCCCCACTCATTTATTATCCCAAATTTATTCCTCCTAGAAAAACAAAGGAAAAACTTGACAGCATTAGCTGGGCCAGGTGCAAAACCTGCACGAGCTGGGAGCGAAAACACGGTGGTCCGAATGGAAAACGGAGACGTGGGCTGGCAGAGGGGTGGACGCGCGTGGGAGGCACGTGGTGACGTGGGCCGACGATCTGGGACACCCAGGCGCGTGGAAACTGTTACAAACAAAATAATAATGTGATCAATTAGCAAAGAGTCACCTGTTTGAAAGGGATGTGTCTCCCCGAACAGATATGATTGACACCCCGATCAAGTCTATAAATTTGTACTCTTTTAGTATAATCATCAAGGAAATTAATACAGTAATCATTCATCTATTCTTGAATCTCTAATTCTTACACATTATCAGCACGCTCTTTACTGAGCGAGAAAAAGAAGACCGAAGTTTCTTCGGCTATCAAAAGATGAACACTAAGAAAGAAAGAATAGAAAAGAAGCCAATTTCTACCAAATCGGTAACAAGGATTACTTTTCGTTCTTCCTACCGTTGCCATTGCCACCAAGAGACGACGTTGGCTATAGAACGCGGTGACATCGACGGCCAAACAGTGACGCCGACTTTCTCCTCCTCCGAGGAGTCCTCTCCACGGCCAAACGGCGGCTTACCTGCCTGTGGTGGCGCGGCAATGGCAGTGGCCACCCGAGCCAGGAAATCGGCGGCCGAACAGAGACGGCACGGCGACAGTATGTTTGGCGGTGGCGGCCTGCGACGGCTCGTGGTGGCACAGCTACGTCCCCACGGTGCCGTGCGGTTGGCAGTGCGCCGGCACGGCGGAGCGGCGGCGGACTGCAGTGGCGCCTCAGCTGAACTACGGCGTGGCGGCAGCGGTAGTCACGGCGGCGCCCTAGCCGGCAACACCAGCAGTGGCATGCGGCGCGACGGTGTCGGCATGGCGCAGTGCAACGGTGGCCAAACGGTGGCGGCATCCTACTCGCAGCGCAGAACAACGACATGGCGGCAGCCGACTGGCCGCCGAACGGCCGCGGCGCATCAGCGCCGCAACGGTGCAGATCACAAGAGGTGGTGGCGGATTGGTGGGGGACGGGGTTGGGTTAACCCTAACCGCCCTTCTGCCTGTTTTCTATGTCACCACCCAATTGGGCCGGCCGGCGTCCCAAACACCACCCCTCCCCCCCATCCCGCGCCTAAACAGGCCGCAAGGCCTGATGGGCCTCAGCCCAAGTCTTCGACTATTTTGTGAAAAGACCCTGGATTTTCAAAAAATTGCAAAATAATCCTGTAAATAGTAGTATTTAGTACTATTTTAGTTTTAGCCCTTGAATTTTTACAATTCCATAAAAGGCTAAATAAATTGACATACCTTCTGTCAATTACAATATAGTCCTCAGACTATACAAAGTTTACACTATATTTTATTTGCCTCATGCAAATATATATTACAGACCTATCGGTTTTTAGAAAATACATATGCAAAATGTACATATGCAAATTTTGCTTTGGGCCATTCGGTTCAATACAAATTATAGTGTTTTTTTAATTTATATACTGTAAATTATTATTCTAGACCCTATGAGTACTGAAAATTATGTAAATGTTTAAAGAGAATGTCCACAAGCATTCCCAATAATATATACATATTTGGGGATATATTTTCTTAATTACAATTGATTTATTTCTTACAATATTATTCACATATTATTCCATTAATTAAGTTCCAAAAACTTAATTTAAATTGGATAATATGCAAAATATTAGTGATTACCTCCTGACACATATTGAAAATTTTCAATATCTTATGAGTATAACCCAAAATAATGTGAAGCCTAAGACATCTCTTAGCAACGAGTTATCTCATCTACAACATATGATTTACACCATAGTTAGTGTTTACATCACTGTTATACTCCATATATGAGGTTTTACCAATATGGCTATCGACCATATTTGAATATTTGCAATTTCTTCGATTTTGCAAAATTCAAATTCAAATTCCCCTTAATTAAGCCCTATGTGCTTAATTCTATTGGAATTTTATATGCAAAATCTTAATAGTATATACCTCCATGTTTACTGAAAAATCACAAATATTATGTGGAGACTAAGGCATCTACTATAACTTTGTAGATTATACTATTAGCAACGAGTTACCTCGTCCACTAATTTGGTGTTTACCAAAACAATATGATTATTTGGTATTTATGAATATAACTCAAAACTATAGAGTCTAAGGCATCTACTACAAATTACTGTAGACTATGCCATTAGCAACGAGCTCTCTCGTCCATATTGTTATATTTCAAAATTTTGAGGTATACACTACAATGTGATATAGGATACATCTTGTGTCCACATATTTTGCATCATATTACAACATTACCATACTATATTAATTTACTACTTATGAATTAATCAAATTTATGGTAAACCATATAGGAAATCATGGGCAAAGAATTTGAAATTCTTGCACCAGATGGTCACAACTATCTAATATGGTCGAAGGACATCAAGATTAATCTTTCGTCCTACGGATTTCAAGCGGCAATTGAATCTCCTCAAGAAGGAAATCCACCGCTGTTAGATCAAGAGAAATATGATGCCATATACATTATAAGAAGCCATATACACCTAGATCTCAAAACTGAGCATTTCTTAAAACTAGACCCTCATAGTCTATGGCTCGCACTCAAAACAAGATTTGAACCTATCAATACGGAAAAAGTAGAAAAAAGATTATCTACTATGTTTCCCGCTAATAGGATCTTAACATCCACTAGAGGGTTCAGAAAAGGGTAAAAGCATTCCCAAGAACAAAAAAGACAAAACTGAGGTTTGTCGCAAATGTGGTTGCTACAACCACACCACTAAGAAATGCCGCACCCCAAGACTTTTGGTTGATCCATATCTCAAATCCGTGGGCAATGATAAACCTGCTCAAGAGAAGAGATTTGAAACAAATTTCAGTCTCCAACCCGACAATACTGAGGAAGCCAATTGTTCATAGCAGTTCCTAGAGAAACTCAACAACAACACATCTCTTCCACAGAAGGATGATCTCATGAGCACTGAAGATATGCTTGTGGAATTCACTTCCCAAGACATGACTGGAGACCTCAATTAGCCTATCAATTACATTGATACTATATTGATCAAGTCCTACTATGTGTTGTAATATAAATAAGTTGTCATCTATATTGTACGCTACTAAGCTACAATAGTGTATCGAACATATTCGGTATTGAATAAAGTTCGTATCCTATATATCTAATAAGAATTTTTTTTATGAAATTCTTTTTTCTATATATAGATTGACGGAGTCAATCCAATGAAGTAGCAATTATGCTTTCTGAACAATACTTTCACAAACTCTATATTTCGGGACACAAATATTTCTTGATTCTTGAAAAGAGATAAGGAACTATGTTCAACAACGCCAAACACAATACAACGATAGTTGGCTCTGGTCGTGCCACTATCCCGATGGATACTCAGTTGATAATTGATGATGTACTATTGTATCCCGATTCTACTAGTACTCCAGTAAGTTATAAAGATATCCGTTAGAATGGTTTTCGAACTGAAACCCAAGATGACAACAGAGAGGAATATCTCCTCTTAACCACAATGGATATGGCAAACAAGTATTAGAAAAGATTTTATCTTTATCCTCTAGATTATACTACATCAAACTCTACAACATATTGCGTACACGGTAATTTTCTAGAATGTTAACACATTCCAAACTTGGCATGATCGCCTTGACCGTCCCATCCTAGGGATAATACGGAAAATTATCAGCAATTCTAATGGTCAGATTTTTCTACAATCTTCGGATTTTATGTGCACTATTTGTGGCACAGGGAAATTAATTTTGAAGATCCTCTTACCTCAAAATTAGAGCTGAGCTACTCAAATTCCTTGAATACATTCAAGGTATAGATGTGGCTCCATACAACCATTGTATGAACTGTTCAGATACTACATGGTTCTAATTGATACATCTACACGATAGTCCCACATGTGAAATTTATTTACAAGAAACCATGTATTTGCCAAATTTTTTGCTTAAATTATTAAATTATGAGCACAGTATCCTGAACATCGAATTCAATCAATTCGAATGGATAAACGCTGCTGAATTTTCCTCAAAATGCCTTCAATGATGATTGTATGGCTAATGAAATTCATGTGCAGCACTCCGATCTATTTGTTCGTACATAAAATAGATTAGCAAAATCTCTCATCGAGAGAATCAAGCTCATTGCAAGACCATTACAAAATTACAATTAGCCAACCTCTAGTTGGTGACATGTAGTCTTACACACCTCATCATTTCAAATTCATTACACTGAAATCATACAACCTCCTCCATTACAGTTCGTACGTGGAAATTTGACCTCAGCCAAAGATTTTCCATCTGCGAATCGGCAACGTTTTGTACGTATCGATATCACCATCATAGCATACATCATTGGGCAGTAGGGACCAACATGAGGTATCATTATCCTTCTATTATAAATACCTCAGGTCTTTCCACAGGGGATTTATAAATAGCCCGTGTGCTATTCACATTGAGGACAAATCCAAGCATTAGGGGGAGATACATACCACATAAAGAATGTCAGGAATTAAAAACACAATGTCAAATATTAGCATTACATCCTCATATCCATGTACTAAAGAATCTAAACCAAATAGTTCAGAACATCTTAAATTTGCAACAGATTGCAAATACTCTGCCAAAAGCATTTACTTATTATAAAGATGTCACAAAATCCCGCACCAGAAAGAATGGAGGTACCAAAACAAAACCACTCAACTCCCAGAATTAAAATAAGAGGGGGAGAAGTATGGTCACAAGGGAAACAACTTCTTGAAAGCATCGGCGAACATAGAGGAATACCGTTCCTCCAATCAGTAAATGCAAATTAACATCAAGTTGATTGACACCATATGGATATTTACTATTCAATGCCTATGGATGTTTATCATCCAAAAGTCTAGCAAAAAATTACGCACAAATTTTAGGTGTTGGGTTATAGGAACATCCTAACTTTGTTGTTTTGGAAAATAACATGGAGTTCAAAAGGGTTGATATTTCCACAAGCAATATTGGTTTCATTGAATCAATCATACAAAGTACAAATTGTCGACATATACTACTCAAAGTTGCTTTACACCTTCAACTGGATCCAGACCAAAAATCGTAAGCAGAGTATCCGAACACTCAAATTGGGTCAAATCAAAGGTGGCAATTAAGGAGAATTGCTTTCACCCAACAATGGAAAGTATTGCCATAATAATACATTCTTCTCATAATGCCTTCTCTACGGAAGCAAGGTGGTGAGATAGCGAGAGCTTGTAGCACATGGTTTCATGCAGAGACCAACTATAGCATACCATTGGTATGTGTGGAAATCACGTTCCCATATCTAATCATTGGCAGATCAAATGAGTTTGATAGATTTAGACAACCAAGCTCTCAATGCACTTCACATTCTGAATCAGAATACAAAATCGCAATATATATTGTGTATAACTCAAGTCATCTTACGACTTAAACAATCAAGTTGATTGTGATACAACTGACTACGTGAGTTCTATCTATAAAAGGTAACTCCAATCATGATGATTGACTATGTGTGTTCATAAAGAAATCTTTATTTCCATTTCTTATCATCTCAGCACATATAAATGAGCCCATCAATATTATATTGATATTGTCAACCAATATCCAAATGATATTGGACAATCATATTCATAAACACTTGTGGTCATTCAATCTCTAAAAATAGATCAATATACATTTAGACCCTGGGATGATATACTCTAGTGCCATCAAAGCGCTTATGTATCCTGCATATTGCAACAGGTCTAAAATTGCATTTGCAGATACCTTACTAGCTTAAAGTAGCGCAACTCCAACAACACCATTAGGTGGGAGTCAGAAAGGATATCCATAGATATCTTTGCAGCACCAAATATTTTGATTCATCATCTGATAAATCAAGCTAAGACCATAGTAGGATATCTACATACTGACCAACTAATCCCCAGAATGCCAGATCACGCACTGATTTCATAGTGGTATAGTTTCCTCATAAGATTCATCAAAATAGACTCCAATGGTCACTTCCACCTATCATTCCGAAGTTTTACATTCATATGAATGGCTTCGCCGAGTGATTCATCACATGTAATAGTCATGTAATATTGATTCCAGTTAAATCACCTACCACTATCTACAAAAATAATGATGCTTACGTTGATCAAATGCAAATAAGTTGCTTAAATAGTAATATCATCAAGCATATTACTCCTAACCTATTTCACCCATATAAATTAGTAAGAGTGGGGAAATTAGTATCTTGCGAAATCCTATAACAATCTCATGGACATATTCACTATGTCCTTACCAACTTCCATATTTCTGAAATGTGTTCAAGAAACTGGTACGAGATGACTACATGACTTGCAAGCATCAAGAATCAGAGAGAGTAATCTTCTAGATTATACATGTTCAAAGCAATATTGTACTTTTTTCTCTTCTTATGAGTTTTTCCTACATGATTTCTCATAAAAGGTTTTTAATGAGCTAATATATCAACGTAGATATATATCATATCTCCATTTTTTCCACAGGGTTTTTAGGGGATATCAATGATATATAATAACTTTTTATATTTTTTCTATACGGTTTTAGGGGAAGTTATCCTATATTATGATCCAATGATCATAATCAATGTAATGAAATTCTTACAAGAGTTTTTTCTTTCTCAAGGTTTCTCAGAGAGAATTCACATATATGACATAGCATTTTCTCCTTATATTTTTCCATTGGGTTTTAAATGAGTTTTACTGGCATATCTATACAACGGTTTCTCCTCAATTTTTTTCCCATAGGGTTTTGGAAGAATTTTTCTAAGGATGAATCAATGATGATTAACAGAAGCCAATTGCTTAGGGAGAAGTGTTACAAACAAAATAACCATGTGATCAATTAGCAAAGAAACACTTGTTTGGAACAGATGTGTCTCCCCGAACAGACACGATTGGCACTCTAATCAAGTCTATAAAGTTGTACCCCTTCAGTGTAATCATCAAGGAAATTAATATAATAATCATTCATTCATTATTGAATCTCTAATTCTAACAGAAATAAAGTCGCGCGCGTCTCCGGAGTGCGAACAGCCGCGTATTAGGAATCCCACAATAATACTGCCCACCTTTATCAACATCTTTGCATTGTCATGGTCATAATTTTTGTTTTTCTATGATTGCCAGCTACTTTAGGGTGTTTGAATTGGCTTTTATGTATGATTTATAAGCCACACGTAAAATGAGAAAGATCATTAGCGTATGATTAATTAAGTATGTGCTATTAAAAACTAAAAAAATAGATCTATTTAATGTTTTAAAGATAATTTCGTATAAATTTTTTTAAAAAAATATATTGTTTTACGTTATGTTACCCATAAACTCTATGCCATCTCCATGATAGCTAGCTTCTCAGTTCTCACCTACGCCCTCTTCAAGCGAATTTTTTTGATTTTTATATTTATTTATTAAAAGATTTGCAAAAATAGATTTTTGTTTGAAAAAATTGCAAAAATAGACTCCCGCCGCCCTCTGGGAGGGCGATTTTATGACGTGGCTGACGGCCATTGGCCCCCCGCCGACGGCCGTCAGCCATTTTGCAGGCGGGCCCCCGGCCTCCCAAAAACCGCCCTCTTAGAGGGCGGCAGAGGGGGCCGCCTGCAAAATGCGCCCGGGGGCCGGCCATTTTACAGGCGGCCCCCTTGCCGCCCTCTGGGTGGGCGGTTTTTGGCTTGCCGCCCAACTAGAGGGCGGTATTTAGCGTTAATGTGAGGACCCTATCCGGACAGTCCGGACCAACATGCCGAAAAAAAAGAAAAAAATTGATTTAGAAAAATTAATTTTTGAAATCAATTTTTATGTGAGTACCGGCTGCCGTCACTATTTCCTAGGCGCATACTGTCGCCGCTTCCTGGCCGCGCCGTCCTCACACAGTAGTTGCATCGCTAGTTGGATATCAATAGGTTTGTATGATAGTTAATGTGTGTTCGGTTGTCACCGCTCGGAATGTACTTTCGTCGTGAAGTTGACACTCGAAAATTCATATTTTTGATCAGATTCGTCAGAAACGTAGATTGTGAGGAATACGTCGTTTGATCGATGAGCGTAAACGAAGTAAAGTGGTTTCATCAGGAAACGTAGAATTAATAAAACATTATATACAACAGACAAACTATTACAGACACAAAGTACTACGGGCCCGGACCGTAACCTCTAGGTCTCTTCGACTTCCTACCCTGCGCTCGCACCTGTCCCTGGGAGTACGTCAACCAGTCTGGTGGTACAGCACGGCCAGCGCGGATCGTCTGCACGGGTGTGGCAACCGGTGGGTCCTGTGTCTGTGGTGGCGGAGCTCCTTCGAGCTGCGAGGCAGCTAGTATCTCGTGGATCTCCTCGCCCTCGCCCTCGTCCTCGTCCTCTAAGTCGTCCCCCTCGAAAGGACCCGGTGCCCAACCGCTGCCGTGTGCGCCCTGCGTGGAGGAGCCAGCGCCAGCAAACATCGATGGCGCTGTAGAGTGGAACAATGTACACCAAATTATTGATTATTGCAAATCGAAATTTTGCAAGAGAAAAGTAAACTTTGATATTACCTGAAGGACCTCCTGTGGTGGCACCGGGGGCACTTGTCATGCCCAGCTGCGCGTGTGGTCGTGTGTGTACACTCATGCGTCGACGTGCTAGCTCCAGAGGGATGTAGGTACGGTGTAGCGAAGGCTGCAGGGAAGCATATTGATGTACAACGGTGCATGTCGTACAAGGAAACATATTATGAACGGAAGGTTAGTAGAATTTACCTCTAGAGGGGCCAGATGGCTGACTGGAACCCTGTGGGCGCACTCCTGCTCCTCGTCCTGTTCCTGCTGGCCGTGCTGCTGCTGCTGTATATAGACGGGAGGTACCGCGTCAGCGCGCGACAAGTGAGCGCACGAAGCACTGTGTGCAACGCCTGACGAATCCTCCCGAAGGTCGTCCTCTGCTCGTCCGCAGTCAGCACGATCCCAGTGTCCAACCGTCCGAACGCCGCGTTGACATCACCCTGAATCTGTCGCGCTGCGTCGGCCTATTTCAAATGTGACTTGATTATATGTTAGAACCGTGGCTACCTAGAAAGGGAATGACAAAGTGCAAAGATAAAGTGACTTACCGCGCGAAAGTAGTCCTGGTCATGGTGTGTAGGATACGTGTCCGTTGTAGCAGCGACATGTGTCTGTGGATCACCTGGGGTAAACGTTACGCGTATGCGGGTCCGAGGCTGGTACCACCTGAGGCATGCTAGGTAATGCTCCTCAGTGTGTGCACGGAACTCGTCGACGACATCCTCCGTCGCGAACAACCAGTCCTCCACGTACCGCTGCAGTCGGGGATACCACTGAGCGCCGGCTGCCTGTCCTCTACGATTATACCTATTTGCAGAGTGTGCATTAGAGTACATTAAAGAGTGGTACTACTAAACAAAGATCGCAGTTGTACTTACCAGTGCACATCGCGCGGCACAACGACCTCTATGGGCATAGGGAAGACCTGACGTAGGCCGAACTGTCGCATCACGCGCTGTGGACAGTGGGGCTCGACAAAGATGTCGAACACCAACGGCATTTTCGTCAACCAGTACGCCTGGTCGCGCATGCAAAGAGTACTGAGTCCGAGCGGTGCACGGGCCGCGATGGCCTGTGGACTATAGGGCTCCCAGACGACGTCGTGGGCAGCAGGCGGTCCAACTCCATAACGAAACTCGGAGTAGGCCCGCCTAACCTGGTTGTGGGCGTAACGACGCTGCAAAATAAGAAAAGATTACACGTCAGTGTTTGTGCATAAGTGGTAACATAGGAAATTTCACATTACGTACCCCACGGCGACACCATACCGTCCCCATAGTTGGGCGGTCCTCGGGCCACTGCCCGTACAAGCCTCCAGGGCCCGCCCTCGTAGGCAGAGAGCTGAATGAGAGGGCGGCCTACGCGAAACGCTCTGCTGCCCATAGCTGCAGAAGGAGAGGGCAACCGGCGAGAATCGCACCTGGATCGGTCTTCGTGCACGCGTCACAAAGAGCACGGTATGTCGCCGCTAGCACAGCAGATCCCCAGCTCCACTGCGGTACGTAGCCGTCCTCGCTGTCGGCGATCGCACGAGCGTAGTGGATCAGTCCCTTGTCCACCGCGTGCCCGTGACTGTTGGTGAACATCACCCACCCGAACAGCCACAACAGGTAGGCCTCCATGCTCCGCTGCACCGAGTATTCGTCGGCATCGTCGTCTAGCTTGTCAGGCTGTAAAGGAAGATCATAGTCAGCATCACTGCTCCTTTATAGGTCGGATGATTGTGAAGCAAATGAATCCGTGACTTACGGTGTACTGTAGCACCCACGCCTGCGAGGGGCCAGCCGTGGTGTAAGGCGGTAGCGAACTCGGCATACCAAGCCCAGGTAGACGCTGCATGGCCTCGAACCGAGCAAATATGTCCTGCGCCCAACCGTGCCCCCCGTCAACCGGACCGACTGCGTCCCCTGCGAGGGGAAGTCCCAGCAGGTAGGACACGTCCTGCAGTGTGGAAGTCATCTCGCCACACGGTAGGTGGAACGTGTGGGTCTCCGGTCTCCAGCGATCCACCAGCACTGCCAGAAGTGACCGGTCAGCTTCCCATCGCCTGGCGGGGTCTCTCTCGTCCGGTGCGGGCTCAACTAGCCTGCACAGCGGAAGAAGTCCAGCCTCACACAACCTGCCAAATATAGAACTATATTCAATATCGGGGAAAACATAGATATGTACAAATGATATGAATGAATATTCGTACAGCTCTTACCTCTGACGGAACCGGGGGTCTATCCGCAGGAGCTGACGTGAAGGCCGTGGACGGAAGGTGCCTAGCTGGGCACCCTCGACGGTTGACAGGTAAGACCGGTGGGACTGGTCGAGACCCCGGTCGAGCAGCTCTGGTGTAGGGTACGCCATACCTACATACAAATAGAGAGTTAGCGTAAATTAGTTTTAATGTTTATAGCATTGTTATATGACAATAAAAAACAACAGTACGATACATGTCATTCTACAACAAAGATCAAGTATAGACTTACACTACACCCCAGCACCACCAATTGTTCGAGAACGTCTAAGACGGGGTCGTCTTGAAGTTGTGCCTTCACCTGTAGGACGACTACCATCAGCGGCTGAACCCGACGGTCCAGCTTCTGCCGCACTTGGACCGGCTGCATCCTTTGGACATTTCTTATAGGTATGACCTGTTTGGTCACACTTTGAGCAACGTTTAAGTCTTCCACCGGCTTCTGACTCATCCATGTCATTACGGATGTGTCTTGTTTTGCGGCGACCTTTTTTAGTCCTCAATTTTGTTGGGTCAGGAATGTAGATAGCTTGAGGATTCTCCGTAGTAAATGTCCCCGCTATACCGAAACCGTATATCTCTCCACTCCAGGTATTATAGATTGCTTCTTTTCTGAAATAAGGGTGAGACAAAAATAATGTGCTTCGATTCCACACTCACCGCTCGCGCAATCACATGGGAACATGGCTTGTGGAGCAGAGTAGGTTTCGGCACGAGCACTTGCAGGTCCCGTCTTCTTTGAGCACACACTCCTGCACAAACTCTTTTGCGGTAGATTCCGCGCATGCCCTTGTCGACACACAATATTTCAAATCTGTGTTCTTGTGTGCCTTGAGGTAGAGCACGATGTCTTCGGGCCTTATTACTTTTATCTTGCAGGTACTTAGTGAGCAGCGTTCCAAAGAAAAGATTATTATTCCGTCATTGAGGGGCCAGCTGCTCTGAAACCGATCTCTAAAGTACTTGCATGTGCCATGCAGATAAATTTAACTATGCCAACAAGTGGGAGCCCTCGAACACCACGCATCACCCAGTTATAGACCTCTGCCAAATTTGTGGTCATTATGCCCAAATCGAGAACCATCCTTGTCATACAACAATGCCCATTTTCTCCTTTGGCTCATTCTCAATCCAATCTGAAAATTTTCTAACTGAGGATGCAGACCTTCTTCTCATATGAAGTCGTCAGTTGATAGAGATTCAAGAGCTTGTGGAGCCTCATCCCCTCCAATGGTAGCCCTCCTGGACTGCTCATCTGTTTATTTAGAGGTCAGCTCATCCAACCTCCTCCAAAGCTCCTTTGAATTTTCTTCTCTTGATTCTGGGCGCAAAGCTTCTTGAAAAGATCCATAATGTGCTTATTTCTAAACTGTTTTGTAGAAATTAGCACCCATATGACGATGCACCATCTGCTTTGTACATCAGACCACCTTGGTGGGTATCCCTTCTCAACACTTCCATCTCTCAGTTCCTCAATTGCACGCAGCAAGCCGGAGTTACGGTCATGTATGAGGCATACGTCTGGTCTCATCCGTACAACTGCTGTCTTAACCCTTTCTAGGAACCAATACCAGCTATCAGTGTTCTCACTCTCAACAAAAGCAAAAGCCACCGGTAGAACTTGGTTGTTTCCATCAACTCCAATTGCTGTTAATAGTTGTCCTCTATATTTTCCAGTCAGAAATGTCCCATCGATGCAGAGGATAGGACGACAATGGATAAATGCCTGAATGCAAGCACCTAGTGTAAAAAATACATGTTGCAACACACTTTTATTACCATGGTCAATTGATGGAAAGGCTTTCAGGTCATAGCACGTCTCCAGATTCCTCTGAAGAATACAGCCTAATAGACGAGGCAAATTATCATAAGATGCTTCAAATATGCCAAACATCATCTCTACAACCTTCTGTTTTGCCTTCCAAGCCTTATCATAGCTAATTGTATATTTGAATTTCTCTTTAATATGCCTAACGATTGACCTTGGTTCGTACCCCAGATTGTTGACAATATGAGAGTACATCTCTGTTGCAACAAATGCAGAGGTCATGTTTCTATGATATTTTTCAACACCTGTCAAGTAACATGAATGCTCTGTCACGATTGAAACTTACCAATAATCTTTCTATTTACCCTTGAATGCGTGCACCCGCCATGGACACCCATCCTTCATGCACTTCACTTCATACACTGATTTGTTTGACTTCACGACCGAGAACTCCCTCTGAAGTGACACCGCCTATTGTTTGACTGCCTCCTTTAAATCTTCTACATATGCGTACTTAGCCCCCTGAATGACCTCATTCTGCTTGTACTCTCACGGCACATGATGCCGCTCGGAGATAGTAAGCGCAGAGAAGTCCTCGTTGCTCCATTCTGCAGGCATCATGTTGTCCTCATCAGACGAGTCATCATACTCTGCATGCTCATTTTCAGAATCTTCTCTAGCCATTTCTTGGACGATCGTGTCGATATGTTCTCCCTCATCTGCCACACCTGTTGCCTGTCTATCTTCTTCATTCCCTCCTTCATTCCCTCCTTCATTTTCTTCTATTGTTTCACTATCACCTCCCGCCGTACTTGGACCCTCATCATCTTGTACGGGCATTGCACCAGCGTTGTTATCTTTCTCATATATGGACACAAGTATGCCCAATGGCCAGCCACGTTGAAATGCATTCTCCACATACCATCTCCAAGTGGCAGTGCAATCCACTGGCATCAGTTCCAAAAAAAAACCTTCAACTACACGACTGACTACTACATACAAGGTTATTCCGCTGAGCTGAGGGTCCAGTCGAAACCCTCGCATCAGCCAGTTGTATACTGATCCAAAACTTCTCTCAGCTGGCCTATCAATACCCTTAGCCGTTGAACTAAACTCCGACAGATCTACACCGTCTGGACCATATCTCACATTCCTTGCCCGTGAAAATAACTGAAATATCACCTTATTTGACATATCTGTTCATGAAAAATACAGTTAAACTAGGTACCACCATCCTCCTAACATCTAAAACCGTGTATTCCAGATTTTATAAGTACCATCTGTACAAAAAATAAGTCATCTAACAGATTAACTAAAAACTACAGATCTATATAGTACTATACACATAACTAGTACATTACTACATCAATTCTTACATACAAATAGAAATTACAAAGAAACAATGGATTTTACCTGCAGGCAAATCAGCAAACGGGCAGAGCTTCGCTGCTTTCGCCCTCTCAGCTCTCTCGTTTTTTTTTTCTAATTTGAATGAATTTTATGACATTTTTTGAGTCTGGGAGGGGGGTTTTATACCCGGGGGCTAAAAACCGCCCTCCCAGAGGGCGGCAAGAGGGCCGCCTGCAAAAAACCGCCCTGGAAATGGGCGACTTTGCAGGCGGCCCCCCGGGAGCCAAAAACCGTCCTTTCAGGGGGCGGTTTTTGGGCATATTTTGCAGGCGGCCCCTTGCCGCCCTTTGAGAGGGCTGTTTTTGGGAGTCCGGGGGGCCGCCTGCAAAATGGCAGACGGCCGTCGGCGGGGGGGGGGGGGGGGGGGGGCCAACGGCCATCAGCCACGTCATAAAATCGCCCTCTGGGAGGGCGATTTTTAAAAATCTCCCTCCCAGAGGGCGGCGGGAGTCTATTTTTGCAATTTTTTCAAACAAAAATCTATTTTTGCAAATCTTTTAATAAATAAATATAAAAATCAAAAAAATTCCTCTTCACGCCTGTCATCGCGATCTTTGATTTTGTGCTGCCGACCCCAGGGGACCCGTCCACATCATTGCCTAGGCCCACCCCAAGCCCCAGACGTGCCGCGTTTGCCAAGATCTATGCCGCTGTCATCGCCTTCTTCGCCCTCCAGCCTCCGCTCTGGCGCCTACATTGACGCTCGCGCCTTCTCCAACCTTCTTTTGTCGTCCTCGTCGTTAGCAACCTCCAGCGTTCACGCTAAAGGTGGCCTCCTCCTCCGCTTGTTTGCATGGGTCCCTGCTACCTAAGCCAGTTCTCTACCGTCCAAGCGCGTTGCTGCCGGGTCCCGTCTCCATCCACCTCGGTGCAGGAATGACGAGGGCACATCGCCGTAGCTTAGAGTTTTGGGGACAATTTTAGTTGTATTTCTCCACCTGAGATCTTAACTGAAATTACATGTAAAGGAAGGCTACAATAGCTATTATAGACTTGGAACATGCCATCCCAAGTCCCCTATGACCTGGACTCAAACCGAAGCTCTCACATCACGCCATCCCATGACGCTACATAATTAGGAAAACACTAAACAGCTCGTGCCTACTGCACGTTACACGATTATGTTTGATGAGATTTCGTGCACCTCTTTAAATGAATTATAAAAATAATATGTGCAGATATGTCGATTCTTCTTTTTTTTTAAAACAATTAGAACCTGTTGTTACAATAAAAGACAAAAAATTTAGTCACACAGACCGAAAATTCTCCACGTCTTAAAATACCGTAAGAGATATGAGCAAATAAGCGCAGACACCACGTGACCAACTTCGGCACATGCAAAAATATATACATGTCAATTCTTTGACAAATCTATAAGCCGACGTCACCAAACAAATTAGAGTTCTAACCTAAAAAAACAGGCGCTGCTAATTGGATTATTGGCCACCCAATATACAACCTTTTTAGATCTTTATCTCAAAGACCTCATAAATATAGAAGACATCAATAAAGAAATAAAAAAAATAAAAAAACTTGTGAAAATCCAAATATCCTCTACAAGTCATTTATATTTTCACACTTCCCCTACAAATCAATTCTCTATATAAAAATCCCATAAGTCAATTTATCTTCTAATTTCCCACTTATCTTGTTTTCATCGATTTCCTCTTGTCCTTTCAATTTCTCGTGCCTGTGAGCCTCCGGCATGGCGGGACGATGTGAACCTCCTCCCCGTTTCTGCCTGTCCCAAATCCTGCGAGCGAGATGATAAGGGCGAAACACGACAGCACAATTTGCTGAGCTGTGCATTAGGAAGGTTCCTGCGGCTGCAATTCCTGTGATCCCAGCCTTCTGCAGCCAGCGCTCTTCCTCCTCGCTGTGCAAAATTATTTCAACGTCAGGTTGATTCTCTACAGAAAGTCTTTGCTTTGTTGCTACCATTTGTTCAGTTCTTTCATCATTCAGGACTTCATTTTTGTTTTGTGAGCAAAAAAATTCGCTGGGCAAAACAATGCACACAGACTAAGAAACTAGGCAGATAATTGGCCTATGATGCATCATTTTTTGAAAAAAAAGAGTAGAGCCAAAATGAATTCCACCGCCACTGCACGGTAATTTCTCAGTTCTCTTTTCTACTGCAACAAACTACAATGCGAGCGACACATATGGCTTTATTTTCATCTTGAATCACTTAAGTCCTATGTCTCTCCAACCTATTGTTTACCCCAAATATACCTATGAGGTGTAGTTAAAAAAAAACTACTCGAAGACATAGAGACACAGACAAAGGAATTAAGGGGTACTTCTTCTGTCTCAAAATATTATAACTTAATATTTAATGTGACACATCCTAGTACAACGAATTTAAACAGACCCTCTATCTAGATTCGTATTAATAGAATGTGTCACATCCAGTATTAGGTTCTAATATTTTGAGACAAAGGTAGTATATTTTTCTTTCTCGGCAGCCACGACCACCCACTCCATTCATCGATTTAGTACTCCGTTGGTCATAAATATTTAATATTTATAACAAAACTTGGTTAAACTTTAAACCTTTAATTATAAAGTTTATATTACAATAAGTTCATTGTGGAAGCCATGGGCTCCGGGTATCTCATGAAAAGTATATAGGCCACTCGGAGAGAGAATGGGCCTAACCTTGTAATTAGGGATACAATAGGATTCGGCATACATTACCTTGTATAACAAGAAAAGGATATAGTACTAGTCGAGTATGTTGTATTTCTAGAAGGAAATCCCTGATCGGAGTCCGACTGGGATTCTTACTCTGTAACCTTGTCCCCCGGTATATAAGGGGAGGCAGGGCGCCCCCTAAGGACAGATCAGAATCACCAGAAGTACAATTTTATCAGAGAAACCTCAAAAGTAATACACCATAACTGGACGTAGTGTATTACCTCATCTCGAGGGCCTGAACCAGTATAAATTGTTCCGTGTTCCTTTGCAGTCCATCAAGTTTAGGTCTCACGAGTAGCCCCATATTCTCATTGCCGGTATAAAACATCGACAGTTGGCGCGCCAAGTAGGGGCATCGACGAGATCATCTTTGACAAGCCTAATGGATTCAACCACCGGAGTCGACAACATCAACTTCTTCTTCGGGCAAACAATCACTTTCGGGAGCCTCGACTTCGTCGTTGACAAGTTCGGTAATCTCATCCTATCCGACTCAGATCCGATCCGATCGGCCAGGAACTAAGCCGACTCCGCGCCAGTCTGTCCACGTAACGCGGCAGCGACCCTCGTCGACATGCTGCGGCAATCTTCAATATGCCCGGGTCGCGGGACAACTCTTTCTTTCGGTGTTTGACTCGGACTCGGCCTTGAGCCGTCCGAGATCGGGCTAAGAGAGGAGGAGATCGTCAATCTCTAGTTCGGACTCGGCGACGCTGTGGATATCCTCACTCAACATCCGATTCGGCAGACCCGATCCCCTGGAGCTTGACTCGGATATGGCCCAGAACTGCTAGAGATCGGATCTAGGGAGGTCGGAGTCGTTATTGCTCCCATCAACTACTCTGATTCCGACTCTAAGTCGGACAGCAGTTCGGCAAGCTTCTCTCCACCATACGAAGTCTTCATGACGTCCAAGGGCTCGACTCCTACTCAAGAGGCACACTGACTACGCGATCAACAAAAGGAGGAGGCCCGCCGACTGCGAGAACAACAGGAGGAAGACGCAAGACGCCTGCAGGCCGAGCGCGATGCTCGCAATGACAATCTACGCAAGGTTGGACGCACTGCTCAACGAGAGATCCTCCAAACCCGAGTCGGCGACCACGATGTTTTCGTAACTCCTCAATAGAACGCTGTGGCCGCTGCAACTCTACTGGATACACTGTAGTTTGGGCCAGATCACTAGGCCACCCCGACGATAGCAAGGATTAAAGCCATGATCACCGTTGCTGCATGCTAGCAGCGTCAACAGTCAGGCGATACTCTCATTCCGACCAACAGGTCGACTTCTCCAACGGCGGCCTCATCTGCCTCAACGCAACGCCGAGTGGTCGACTCCAGTCAGCCGCACCCGGAGTCATGCCACATGTCACTCGACAACCACAATAACTACCGACGGCATCGACATCAAGATGACCGTCAGGACAACCAGGATGTCCGAGGCCGACTACGACGTGATCTCCGGTAAGACATCAATGCACAACGCCGCGAACGCGAGAAAGACAAGCGTTGACGATTTGAAGACGAGAATGAGTGCTTCGACCTTCACCACGAGCGGTTTCACCGCCGTAGTCGGTGTCAGAGTTCTCATGCAGATGAAGGAGTACCGGCCTTCACCCATGAGCTGCAACAAGTCGACTGGCCATTAGGTTTCAAGCCGACTGGAATTGAAAAATACGATGGAAAGACCAACCTCGAGTCCTGGCTCATAGTCTATACTCTGGCGATTCGAGCAGCTGGAGGAGATCACAAGGCCATGGCTAACTACCTCCTAGTCGCAATAGCCGACTCGGCGAGGACATGGCTAACAGGACTTCCAAAGGGGTCAATCAGCTCCTAGGGAGAACTTCGAGAATGCTTCATCGCCAATTTCCAGGGAACTTACGAGAGACCTTCTTCTAAGTATGATCTATATCAGTTGCATCAAAGAAAGAATGAGTCTCTTTGTGATTTTATCAAGAGGTTTTCTGAGAAGAGGAATTCAATCCCAATGATCAAGGACGAGGTCGTCATCGCCGCCTTCCGCAAGGGAGTCAGAAACGCCCTATTCATTGCCAAGTTTACTTAGAAACGTCCCACTTCTGTCAAGGCTCTTTTTGACATGGCAAACAAATATGCCGACTCGGCCGACACAGTTGTTGAGGCCCTCGACTACAAGAAAGAGCCTCGGCAGAAGGACAAGAAAGACAACGACGAGCTAGCACAGAACAAGTCCGGCAACCACAAGCGGTAGTTGGACAACGTGGTGGCTGCTGTGGAGCGTACTCGGCTATGACCTCGAAGGACAGATGAGTACCAAAAAGTGATGAACCAGCCATGCCCCTTTCATCCAAAGGGCAAGCACACGGCCAAGGACTGCTTCATACTCAAAAAGTTTGCTTCTGAGAAAACTTCAACATCTGGTAGCCATAAAGACTAGGACAAGCCATATTCGAGCACAACCAGCGATTACCAAGATCCCCAGGCTAAGCTCAACCATATCTTTGGAGGGCCGACTGCATACGAGTCCAAGAGGAAGCAGAAGCTCACAGCAAGCCAAGTCAACTCGGTCTCAGCAGACGACCCCTAGTACCTGCGTTGGTTAGAAACGCCAATCACGTTTGACCGCGCAGATCATCCCGATTGGGTTACTCATCCAGGGCGCTATCCACTCGTGCTGGACCCTGTCATTAGGAGCATCAAACTGAAGAAGGTTCTGATCGATGGAGGAAGCACTCTCAATATATTGTTCGCAAAGACGCTCGACAAGATGAAGATTCCTCGTTCCGAGCTATGGTCGAGTACAGTGCCCTCCCACGGGGTAATCTCTAGCCTGTCTTCTACTCCACTCGGACAGATAACTCTGCCAGTTACTTTTGGCACGCGGAATAATTTCCGCACCGAGAATATCTGCTTCGAGATTGCCGACTTCGAGACCGCGTATCACGTAATTCTCGAACAGCCAGCACTAGCCAAATTCATGGCAATACCACATTATACCTACATGATGATCAAGATGCCAGGACCAGCCGGAGTTCTTTCTCTTTGCAGCGATGTCAAGCAAGCCTTCACCTGCGACAAGGAGAGCTGTGAGCTGTCCCAATCTCAAGAAGCGACAGCTAGGCGCAACAACATTCGATTAGCCGCTACAACAACAAGTGAGGACGATCAAGTTCTAGCAAGAAAAGCAATCAAGTCGGGAATTTCAGCGGACTCTGAAACCAAAAAGATCCCCCTGGACCCTTCCAACCCCTCCAAAATTGCACTTGTCGGGACCGGACTCGACTCCAAATAGGAAGACGAGCTCGTCACCTTCCTCCAGGCGAATAGGGATATATTTGCTTGGAAACCTTCCAACATGCCTGGGTTACCAAGGGAGGTGATCGAGCATTCCCTCAACATCAAGCCGGACGCCAAGCCAGTCAAACAACGGTTATGGCGCTTCGCACAAGACCGCAAAGATGCTATTCGGGAGGAGATAACCAAGCCCCTTGCAGCCGGTTTCATCAAGGAGGTCTACCACCTAGATTGGCTGGCAAACCCAGTCTTGGTCCGGAAGAAGAACGGTAAATGGCACATGTGCGACAAGGCGTGCCCCAAAGACCCATTTGGTCTACCTAGAATAGATCAGGTGGTGGATTCAACTGTGGGGTGCAAACTTGTCAGCTTTCTCGACTGTTACTTGGGATATCACCAAATCAGCTTGAAGGAGGACGACTGCCTGTAGACTTCTTTCATCACGCCGTTTGGAGCATACTGCTATGTCACTATGCTGTTCGGGTTGAAAAACGTTAGAGCAACGTATCAACGAGCAATTCAGCGGTGTTTACACACTCAACTCGGGCGCAATGTGGAGGATATGTCGACGATGTGGTGATCAAGACAAAATCCAAGGAAGACCTTATTGCCGACTTGGAGGAAACTTTCCAAAGCCTTCGGAGATTCAAGATGAAGTTGAATTCGGAAAAGTGCGCATTCGGTATACCGTCTAGAAAGCTACTCGGCTTCATCGTATCACATTGAGGTATCAAGGCCAATCCAGAGAAAATCAACGCTATCATGAACATGGCACCCCCAACTAGTCAGAAGGACGTTCAAAAGCTGATAGGCTGCATGGCGGCACTCAGCCAATTCATCTGCTGATTTGGTAAATAGGGCATGCCCTTTTTCAAACTATTGAAGAAAGCGGATAATTTCAATGGACACCCAAGGCCCAGCAAGTCTTCGAAGACTTCAAAAATTTTCTCACATCACCACCAGTGCTAGCATCATGCATGCCCTAGGAACCACCACTGTTATATCTGGCGGCAACCACTTAGGTAGTCAACACGGTGCTGGTAGTCGAGCGATTAGAGCCAAATCATATACATAAAATACAAAGGCCAGTCTACTTCGTCAGCAAGGTTTTAGCCGACTCTAAGATGAGATATCCTCAAGTCCAGAAACTGTTATATGGCCTACTCATCACTGTCCGGAAGTTGGTGCACTATTTTTAGTCGCATCAAGTAACTGTTGTCACATTGTTTCACTCGAGGACATCCTACACAACCGCGAGGCCACTAGTCGAATCGCTAAATGGGCGCTCGAGTTGATGGCGTTTGACATCATCTTTCAGCCACGGACAGCAATCAAATATCAAGCTCTAGCCGACTTTATGGCCGAGTGGACAGAAGTCTAGACGACTACAAACACGGACAAGCTAGAGTACTGGACGATGTACTTCGACGGATCTCTACGGATCGGCGGTGCAGGGGCTGGCGTCGTGCTGACGTCACCCACTGGCGAAAAATTCAAGTACGTTCTCCAGATGCACTTTTCGGCTTCCCACAATGTTGCCGTGTACGAGGCACTCATCTACGGGCTCCGCATTGCTATATCACTCGGCATCCGCCAACTAGTTGTACGTGGGGATTCTCAACTCATGGTCAGCCAAGTTATGAAAGACTAGACGTGTCTCAATAATACTATGGCGGTGTATTATCAGGAGGTACCAAAGCTGGAAAACAAGTTCGATGGGCTAGAGATAACTGATGTATTGCGACAATACAGTGAAGCTGCAGATGAATTGGCCAATATGGGATCCAAGTGAGAAGTGGTACTGTCACGCCCAGAAATTCACCTGAATTTCTAAAGCTAATTTGTGCAATAAACCCTCGTCCAGGAATCAGCCGAGGTACACAAATCAATAATTTGATAAACATAACCAAAACGATAAAACGATAAATACTTACAACAGAGGCACTTAGTCCTCACACAGAAGAAAACAGCAGCGGAACAACAAATAGCATAGCTTCAGCACTAAACCACAGGCAGCTCAACTGAGGTATAAGCCAAACACCAAACTTCTCCTCCTCGTTAAGCTTCACTCTGATGATTGCAGTAATGCAAGACTGAGTACCACCCACCATACTCAATAAGCCACACTAGGAAATGCAATATAATGCAACAGGAATCCGAAGAAAAGGCATAGTATGACTTATTTGCATAAAACCGCATTTAAAATATTTACATTTAAAAGCATTGAAAACAGTGTAGTTTAATTATTAATCAGTATTGAATCAACCACTGAGCAGCGCTCCAACGCAGTTCAGGCCCAAACCACAACTCTCCAAATTGGAGCGATCAAATTTCCACCATTTATCATCATCATTTAGCAGTGTGGGGCTAATCACAGAAAACATTGCTATGCCCGCTCATTAATCGCGAGCACGGCTATTTGAATAGTTTTGCTCTGATCAGAGGTGTACAACTTTACCCACAAGACATGATTCTACACATGTCACCATGCCCGGAAATACCACCATGGTACTACAAAGGGGGAAACCGTGACAAGACCTTTGATGCAACTCGCTCAACAAAATGGTCACCCACCGAACCACCAGTCTCTGGTAGGGTTGATTAGGTTTCTCGACAGGGAGATGGTTCAATGCCCGAAACATGGACTTATTGGCACAGCCATAGTGGACTTATTGACATAGCCACAACACACCGTGGTGCCTCCTGTTGAACTCGCTACACTACAGATCCAGCCGTTGCCCATTCGGGCTTGTGGTTAGTACAGTAAATGCTTCGCAACAAGTAATCCATGAACCAGACCTTAACTATCATGAGCACCGCTAGCAACATTCACAATCCTGGTGCTCACAACCCACCATTTAGTCAAATTTTAGTTGGCACAATTTATTATCCAGCCAGGACTCACTGTTGTGAAAATAATAAATAGTATCCATTAATAAATTAGAATCAATAAATAGTTTCCCACATAAATTGACGCTATAGTTTCTAGGCATGGCTAAGCAAATCCTAAATAATCTAGCCAGATAAATAATTAAACATCCAGCTAGTCAATATTAATTACCCAGGGTATCAAGGTATAGATATCAACATCAAAATGGCCATAATAATCAATGGATATTGGATAATAAATAAATACCCATATAATGTCATTCCAAAACATTTCATGCAATAACTTTTAAAATAAAATAGATTTTATAAATGAGATCAACATGCTCAAGGAGATTGTCGTGTGACTTGCCTTGCAATCGCAAAACGTCTTTTGCAAATCCTCCGAACTCTTCCGTAGACTCCGCAATCTCCTGTAACGACGATTATACGCGACTACACGTAAAACGATGAAAACCCTAAGAAACTCCAAATAAACACATAAAAATGCATAAACCAATTATAATTTTAGATGAATTTAGGAAGAAGAACGGGTCGAATCGGAGTTCAGATGGAGAAGATATAGCTTCTCAAAGATTGAATTTGGAATAAATCCGAGAAGAAAAAGAGAAAAAATATTCTCGAGAATATTCTCTGGATTTTTAATTAAAAGAATTATTTTGGAAAAGAAACTGACACGTGGGGTCCACCAGTAAGTATCTTGGTTCACGGTAAAATTGATCCACAGACTGAGGAATAGGTGGCTATAGCGACTAACCGAGGTGGTAGCACACCTAGTGACACGTGGGTAGAAAGGTGTTAGGTGGCATCCAAAGTGGAGGATGACTAGGCAATTAGGTGTGAGGTGACAAGGTTGAGGTGACAGGGTTGAGAGTTATAAAAATCCAATGATCTAGATTCAATTCCGAGAGATCAACGGCTAGGATTCATCTAAGGATATTTGATATAGATTGAAAGGACCGGGTTGAATCGGGATTTTTCAAGGGCCGAGGACGGTTGAGTTACTGTGTGTGGGACCCAAATGTGATCCACCGGAGAGGGTACCAACGGAGGGGCCCACACACCGGTGTCAAAAAGGAGGAGGGGCCGGTGGGGCCGGCTTGTCGGAGGCTCCAGGCCGGGCAGGCATGACTATAGGTGGCCAAACGGGCCGCCCGGCCCGGCCCGGCCCTAGCACGATAGTGGCACGGCACTATGCGGCACGGCCCGTGTAGGCACGGTTCCTGTAGCGGGCCGTGCCGTGCCGGCCCGCGTGCCTCCCCCCCGGCCCAGGCACGGCACGCCGAGGTCGTGGGCCGTGCCGTGCCGGCACGGCTCGTCGGCGGCCCACCGTGCCCGGGCCGGCCCGGTCCGCCGACGCCTGCCGCCGCGCGTCCGGCGTCCCCGGGCTCAGCCGCTTGCCGCCGCCCTCCGCCGCCGTCTCCCCGCCTGCGCGCCGCCCCCTCCACCGCCTGCCGCCGCCTCGGCCTCCTCCCGGCCTCCTCGGCTCCTCCGCCTCCTCCCGCCGCGTCGGCCTCCCGCCGCGTCGGCCTCCTCGGCTCCTCCGCCTCCTCCCGCCGCCTCGGCCTCCTCCGCCCCTCCGCCGCCGCCTCCGCGAGCGCCTCCCCGGCCTCCGCCGCCGCCTCCCCGCCTGCGCGCCGCCCCTCCACCGCCTGCCGCCGCCTCGGCCTCCTCCCGGCCTCCTCGGCTCTCCGCCTCCTCCCGCCGCGTCGGCCTCCTCGGCTCCTCCGCCTCCTCCCGCCGCCTCGGCTCCTCCGCCCCCTTCGCCGCCGCTCCCACGAGCGCCTCCCCGGCCTCCGCCCGCCTGCCGCCCGCCCTCCGCCGTCGCCTCCCGCCTGCGCGCCGCCCGCGGAGGCTGCCGTCCGCGCTTCCCCGCCTGCGCCGAGCCCCGTGCCGGCTCGTGCCCCGTGCCCCGCGCCTCTTGCCGTGCCCGTGCCCCACGCCCCTTGCCGTGCCGTGCCCACGCCCCGCCCCGTGCCAGTTCCCGTGCCCGTTGCCCCGTGCCCGTTGCCCGTGCCCGGTCGGGCGCTACAGTCCACGGGCCGTGCCGTGCCCGCACCGCCGCCCAGGCACGGCATCGGCTACCCCCTCGGGCCATGCCGGCACGGCCCACGGCCAACCGTGCCGGGCCGGGCCGGCACGGTTACTGTAGCAGCCGTGCAGGGCCGGCCCGACGGGCACGGCCCATTTGGACATCTCTAGGCATGACCCATGCGCTCATGGCGCAGCACCAGGGCAGAGGGGATTAGGTTCACCGACGGCACGATGGTTTTGGCGGGGACAACAACGGCGGTCCACTGCGCGACGACGGCGTCCAGTGGGCAGGACGACGTAGGCAGAACGATGGCGAACGCGGCTGGCAGCCGGAGAATACCCGCCGAGGTTCGGCGAGGGGGTGGCGACGTCCGGTGGTGTGGCGGAGAGGATGAGACCGAACGGTTGCAGTTTCCCTATCGTTTGTATTCTCTCCTTTCTGCTGCTGCTGTGGCCTGAATTAGAGATCGCGTGATGAGAGAGGCCGGAGAGGAAGGAATCGGGGCGTCGGTGGGATGAGGACCTGGGCACTCACTCCGCGGCGAGAGACGAACGTTGGCGACCACCCAGAACGGCGGCGTCATCGCGGCGGTGGCGGCTAGAACAGAGGGGAACGGGGCAGCGCACGGCGTGGCGGCGCACGGGGGGAGCGGCAGCTGCAATAGAGGAGACGGCGGCGCGCAGGCGGTAGACGACGATGACGGCGACTACCCGGCAACGATGATTCGTCAGCGAGCCGAGACCGACGAGGGACGGCAGACACGGCGGGCTGGGGAAAGGAAAAGGTCGCCGAGGAAAAGAGAAAAGATGGGGGCGGCCTGGAGCTCACTGATGGGCGCAGGCGAATGCGACGACGATGGCGACGACTGCCCGGCAGCGACGGCGACCGTGGTGCGGCGGAGGCACAGAGCAGGAGCAGCGGCGACGACTGGGGAGTAGGGGCTCACAGGCGGCGGCAGCTTCCCGAGGCGGCGGCGGCTTCCAGAGGCGGCGGCGCTCGGCACCAGAGGCAGTCGGCGGGGCGGCGGCTCCCAAGGCGATGGGAAAAAGAGACGACGACGACGATGGCGACCTCTGGCGGCGGCGCAGCTGGCGCACAGGAGAGGGGCGGTTCGGGTGGCCGGGCGGCGCGCGGTGTTGGCTCGGTTTTATAGGGGAGGGAGGAGAAAAAGTAGGCGGGTGTGGCGACGCCGGACTCCAAAGTCCCGAAGCGGCACGACTGCGCGCGGGAGGCCGAGTTTGGCGGCGGCGCAGGGTGCAGAGCCGGGTGCAGACGGGAGAGGCCGGGCCGGGGAGAGCGAGGCCGAGGGGCTCGGCCCAGGGCGGCTTGGGTGCCGGCCAAAGAGAGAGGAGGAAGGGAGTCCGGAGGAGGAAGATGCACAGTAAGAAGGAGACAGGAAAAGAAAGAAAGGGAAAATAAAGGAAAAACAGTGAGTAAAAAGGTTGGGGAAAAATTAAGGGGTTTTCGACAAATTCGAATTTCGTAAAAGTTGGAATTTAGGAATTTTTTTTAAGAATTGGAGAAATATTTTTGAAATTAGAGGATGCAGAAGTATTTGGGATTTTGGATTATTTTTGGGACCCAGGATTAATGAGATATTTTCGGAATCAGAATATTTATTTGGAATTGGGGAGACCAAAGGGGTTTTAGGATATTCGAGGAATATATTTCACGGGGCGAACGGGGAACTTCAAAGGACTGAACCAGGAATGACCCGAATAGGGAAAAATACAAGGATATATTTTTTTTTAATTAATTACTGGAATGATCTTTATAGCATTAAAATTAATTTGGAGCTCCAAAAATTCCGAGAAATTTATGGAGAAGTTTATTTAAATCATGGAGAGCAGAAGTAAATGCCACAAAACAGGAAGAATTTATTATTGTAAATACTCAAATGCTTAAAATTTTAAACTTGGGATTTTTAATATTGGAAATTTTAAAATTTCTATTCAAACACTTTTCTCAAACAAAAAATTTTCTAGTGTATTCTTGTATTTCCATTTACCCGAAAACAATTTTTAATTAAAGAAATTTTCAGGGTGTGACACATCCACCCCCTTACAGAAATCTCGTCCCGAGATTTGGAGTGGCTAGAAAGAAAAGAGGTTTAGTTGATCTTCAACTCTTTCCTACAACTCTTCTGGTGGCACTTCTCGAAGTCCATCTCATTGTTCGTCCTAGCGGCAGTCTATATCTCAATCCATTTATCTCAACTAATGTTTCAAGACTTTCCTGAACCGTCATGGTTGAATCCCTCTTGACTTGTGGGGCTAAGTGTCCTCTGTCTCCAACAGCTCCTTCGAATTCGAAGGTTGTTCCCTTGAGCAATCCTGTATTTGGTAATCCGATCAACTGCTAACTAGACCTGATCCCTTTACTGACAGGTCCAATTCGATTCAACTGTCTGTTTGTCACCAAGCGTAACTTATATACTGCTTGTTTATGGCACATAGATTTTCGGACCGTGTTGAGGTATGCTTTACCATTTATCCTCCTTGGTGGAACACTTTCCTTCTTCTGGCGGATTTACTTCGTCTAGTTTCTTTATCAATCACCTTTCTTCCTACCTTCTTACTAACTTTTCTTAGGATCCTCATAATCCCAATTCTCATAATAGTGATGGAAATATTTATCTGTAACTTTGGGGTCATCATAGGTATCTTGTCAAATGGCTACATCAACTGCTTTGACGGTTGCTGATCCATAGTCGGAATTCTTAACTCCTGATGTCAATGCCTGAGTCCTGGTGAGTACTTGCTTCGATTTTTCGATTTAGGAGGTACCATCTAGTTTGCCAAATTTCATAATTAGACCCACTGTCCGTGATAGTGAGTTCTCCATGTTCCTGCTGGGCTTTTCCTCGAACATCTTCTGATCATGCCCTTGGGTGGCACGAAGTCATCCTTGTTCCAAAGTGATCACATCCTGTGATGAGGACATCAACTCCAACGATACGTACACACCTACGCTGCCGCTTACTTGCGCTCGTGCAACGTGAACAGCTTAATTATCAGGTGAGTTTGTTTCTAAGTTTGTCTCCAATTTGTATAGACCATGGAGATCCACGCATGTTGTTGTTGCTTAGGAATAATGGAGGAGATCAACAAGGAAAGGGATTCGCGCAGGCTGGATTAGGACTGTAGGATAGCACCAACTTGAGACGGCTGCCGACTTCATACGAACTCAATTTGGGAGTTTCTAGTACTTCACGAAAAGATTATCAAGTCTACTTTCAAACGAATCTAGATTTATGTGCATATCTGCTCGAAATCGTCTAAAATCATCGTTTTAGTGATGAGAGGTTTCCTGTTTAAGGTGCTGCGTCACCGTTTTTGGGCCAAGGCCCATGTATCAAGTTGAGTCCATTAGAGACGCATCCTAGGTTTGGAGAACGACCCCAACACCCTATGGTTGTCCTCCCATTCTATTAATACATTTAGAGCTGCCACAAATAGATTGGGTTTTATTAGATTAAAGTTAGCGTCGTAACTTTACCGTGTAATCCCGTGATCGGTTAGATCGCCGGTTTGCTCGTCTTGCGAACCCCACCGTTTGTTCTCCTTGAGTTAAAACCTTCATCTTTTATTCGCAATTTTTGAGTGCTTGTTTCATCTTGTTCTTGCTAGTTCTCGATTGCTTTACAGGAACAAATACCCTTGTGGTTGGGCTGATCGTGCATCCGTCAGATTGCAAACAGCCTCTGGAGTTGGTGTCGATTGCTAAGGCGCGCAACGTCTCTAGATTGGTTGTAGTCAGAATCGCAACATCCGCTCCATCCAATAACTTACCCTCTCATCAAAGATGGGACACTGTAAACGCCCTGAAAATTGTCTTATTTAAAATTATCGTGGGTAAATGCGAAATACAATGAATACAACTAGAAATTTGTTGTTTGGAGAA